>WUQG02057169.1:0-10111 GCA_011317285.2 Androctonus mauritanicus | reverse complement strand
CACTAGTGCTTTGATTTCATGAAAAAATAATTCTTTTGGTTGACTGCATGGCTATGTATGCACTGTCATTTTCACCTTGTCATCCATGGAAAATTTCTTGTCTTCAAGAACCTTCTTAAGTGATCCAAAGATGATATAATCACATGGTGCAAGATCAAGTGAGTAAGGGGGATGTGGGAACTTGAGATTTCAATCTTTTTGATGGTTGTGCAAGATGTGTGACCATACATCATCATGCAGCAACAGCATGTCAGAATTGAGCAAACCGCTTCACTTGGATCTTATTGAAAATTTCAAGTGGGTTTGAAGAAGGTCACAGTATGTCTCACTGTTCACAGCTGATCTTGGCTATATAATAATCTAGAATTGTATCCTTATAGTCCTAGAAAAGCATGAGCATCACCTTACCTGTTGACAGAGTTGCACAAAATTTTTTTAGTTTTGGTGATGTAGAATCAAATCATATTAATCGTAGAATCAAATCTATTTTTAAACAATCAAATCGTAAAACATCAGATATAGCAATTCTAAGAATTTCTATAACTGATGTTTTACGATTTGATTATTTAAAAATAGTTTGTTCTTAAGAGATGTACTGAGGAGGGACCGGAAGGAGGTCCAAAAGCGTTTCATGAATAAATTAACTTTATTCATACTTGCTTCAAGTGCATTTATAAACTATATTGTGCTGGACAAAAACAAGTTATATAGATATGATCCATGCTTAAAACTGTAAATTATTATTACTGAAATATTAATAATTTTATTGATAAAAAACAGTTCTTATAGCAAGGAATTACTTGTCATAAATAATAATAACAACATTCATAAAACATTTTTGGCCTTCATATTTCTCTTCAGTACTAAGGATTTTGAACTCTGAACACATTTTAGAAGTGTTTACATTATTTATAATAATTTCCTGCAAGAAAAGCTGTATCAGTTATTTTTGAGTATAATGATGTTCATTGCTTTAATATTCATGTTAAGAAGTAAAATAAATACTTATAAACTAATATATATAATTTATCATCTAATAACTGCAATCGAATTTAGAAATTATTTTAACATTTAATACCGATTTTAATAAAAGAAATTAAATTTAAAATTATTTTATTTAAAATTTCCAAGAAAAACAAATATAATTTTAATTAAATAAGGTAAAAATACATTTCGAAGCAAGGTAAAAAATTTCAATTTCTTATTTCCTCTTATATTTATTTTAATTTCTAACAGAATATCCGAAGTGTAAACTGTGCTTACAAAAAGCAATTTCTATTCACAGAAAAGTATGTATACATTCACAAATCCTCTCTCAAACATATAATAAATTACTACATCCAATTTCCATTTTCCGGTATTATGTTTACTTAAGCTATTAAGTGTACTTATGGCTAGTGAATCAAGAATATTCAACTAGAATACCGCATGAATACAATAGCAGGTCAAATTTTCATATCATTTCAATAATACAATTTTGACAAGTTAAACTAATAATTGAAAGATATTATAACAGTCAATAAGAGGTAATAAATATGATAAGAGTCAACAATAGGCTTTAAATAAATAAAAGCATGATTCAGCAGACAAAATTCACTACTTTAAATTTAATGCTAACATTTTTGATGCATTAAGCATCATCTTCAAGCTACATATTATACACCAATTCGAATTCTTAAACATTCCTAAACAGGTATATGTTTAAGAATTCGAATTGGTGTATAATATGTGGCCTGATGATACTTAATACGTCAAAAACGTTAGAATTAAATTTAAATTGGCGAATTTTATTTGCTGAATCGTGCTTTTATTTATTTAAAGTTTACAAACTAGTATTAAAGAAGTTTGAATATTATCATTATCAATAGGTGTATGAAAATTAAAAATTTGGAAATATATATTTCAGATCGGTTACGTCATCCATTCTAATTTATACTGTAGTGTACTTCTAGATTCGTGATTCTATTTTTCGTTACAGATCTGAGGAGGATGCTAAATGCATCAAAAGCGTTTGTCCGTATACTCCTATAGAAAATTAAATAATTTTCTCGTTACGACTGTAGTAAGAGCTGTGTTTTTTGTCGAATATATTTCAGAATTTTTAATTTTCTTATTTTAATTTCTGATCTATTATTTTAAAATTATATTCTTATAATTTTAAAATAATAGATTTAAATAATTCTTATACTCAATATATTTTGCAAATAAAAGAAATATAAATTTAGTTAATAAATAAATGAAAAAATAATTGTTTTGAATTCAGTATAAAATTAATGTTAAATGTAAAGAGAATCCTCTACTGGGAGTAATATAATCCAGTATATCATCATCAAATTAATAAAAAAAATAACAAAACTAAAACATTTATAATTTGATCACCATTTTAAGTAAAAAGATAGGTTAATACTAATCTGATATAGTTAATAATCTGACTTCAAAGAAATAAAAAAAAAAAAAAAAAATACAAGGAGAAACTGTTTTATATAAATTATTATTAATTAAATTTTATATTCTATTTTAATTGGAACTTTTATTTGTTAAAATTATTAATCAGATATCAATTTATTTTATATTAATCTTTTAGTAAAAGATTACATTACGTAAAAATTAAATTTTTCTATCTATATAAATATTTTCATCATTAAAATTTTCTTAACAGAAATAATTACTTCATATTTCTTAAATAAAATCTCGGAAGATAATGTATTTAGTAATTAAAGTGGTTATTGATTACGTATACTTATTATTTATTTTTGCCTATCATTGTTGAGAAGAGGTTGTTTTTATCATCAAAACAAAGAGCAAGATATTTATTACATTAATGACTGTACAGACATTTTTTTATTATGATTTTGTCTTTGTATCCCTCTTCAATCTGATAAGATAGTTCAATTTTAAAAGACTTGATATTTATCTGAAATATAATTTTCCAATGACATTCATTTGACAATTAAACAACATGTAAAATATTATCTAAACACTAAATAATATCTAACTTAGCCAAGCCGAGTTCGAGCCATTCTGTATTAGTGATGTGCACAATTATATCATTTTGGTATATAGTTAAGATACTGTATGTGTTACTATATACTTCATTATCTAGTTATATTTCCATGATACAGTTTTCAAATCAATCTCATTGACAAATGATATTTCAGATAAATATAAATATGAAGAACCTTATTCCTTCAAACTTGATCTAGCTTTTGAGGATGAAGCTTCTGATTTGATTAGTCTGTTACAAATTCATTTGAAAATCATATTTGGAAAGTTGCAGTATAAACATTAATGAATATAAAAATCCTACTTGTTTAACTAATAATAAAAATCCTTCCTTCTTGTCAAATAAGACTGAAAAAATTTCGTATATAGACATCTCTAATTTTATGAAAGTGATTTATTCCCTGAAAAATGTTTGTAATATAAAAATATGCAAAATGAAAATCCAATTTCAATGAAAAAATTTCCAATTAGTTCCTCGAATTCTAAAACATCGCCTTACTTCAAAAACCTCATAACTCTACTAATTGTTTCATTTTTATATTATTGAATTATATGATTCATTTTGATAAATTGTATAACTTGTAAAATCCTAGTACCTTCAAAACATCAATACTTCCTCCTACTGGCCATTTTCAAAATCATTGTAATTCCAGAACAGAATCAAAAAATCTCTCAACTTTCTTCAGCAAAAACATAAGAGAGCTATGTATTATATATATTTGATCTTATTCCCTAAAAAAAGATAAAAATTTACAGTATAAATCTAGAATATTTCAACGATTGTTATGAAATTAAAAAAACGGGAAAGTTTTTTCACTCTCCTGAAAAGTTTTGCAATTTGGAGTTGAGAGGTTTTTGAAGTAAGGCAATAGAAAAGTTAATTATCTATTTTTCATATATGATATAACAGACTGAACATTCCAAAAACTATAACGTCAATAATAATGCATTTTGTAATATAGTAATATGTAATAATTATTACATATTTAGCTCTTCATTGCGTATTAGATTTCAACTTCCCAATCAATAAACCATGCAATTTTCAAATTTAAACTTAGAGTGATAATAAGAGTCAAAATTTTATAATTTTGTTATAATGTGTATCTTAAATTTATCCATTTTCTTGAAACTATTTGATTCTGTTAAATTAATCACTAAATTAAATCACATTTCCTGGAAGTTCAAGTTGAAATGTTTTTTATTTTAATATTTTCTGTATAAAACATATCATAAGATTATTTATAATAATTTATTTATAAATCTAACAGATACAAAATAATTCACTTATTTAAAAGAATAAAATTATTAAGCTTAGTATTTTTCAAATATTTCATCATAGTCAATTTGAATTATAACATATAAAACTTTTAATTATAAAAAAATTTTGTGAATTGAATGAAAGATTGTATTCTTATGTAATTATTGTTTTATATTATTAAATATTTCAAATCTAGTTGAAAAAGTTTCATAAGATATAACTAAGCAGAACACATCCATTATCAGTATACAATGAAGTTTTATGGCTTAATAATAAATGAATGATATATAGCAGTCAATTTTTTATAGAAAAATAAATCATACAATCAATGAAGAGACTGAGCAAAAGAATTTATTATAGACAATATCAAACTTACATTGATCTGTACTAATATAAAAATTTCCTGATTAAAAAAAAAAAAGATACTGATCATAGCAGATAAAATGTACTCTTCTCTTAATTTCTTCATATATACATATGTTTTATGGCCTTATTAGGTTAGGTTTAAAATTAAAAGCTGGGCCTGGACCTAGACCTTTTCTGAAAAACTGAAAGTATGGGACATGGAATTGAAATCAAATCCTCTTAGATGGTAAGCAACTGTTTTACCATGTAACTTATGTATTTATTTTTAATATAACCATCTTTAATGTTATTTTTTTTGTGATGCATTATAGGTACTAATTTAATACCTTATAATGTACTACTAATAATGGATGTGTGTTCTACCTATTTTGACTATGTAAAATTTTGCAGAATAAACCATTTATGCAAGTCAGGAATTGTCCATATTTGTAATATTAAATTAATAGCCAGAAAATTTCAATAATGGAATATCTTTTATAAAACATTTTGATAATATGTCTGAAGAAAACAACCTGTTAAGATTTATAATTAGAATTTATTAATTATAGTCAATAATATATAATCATTATAAAAAAGATCAAATATAAAGTCAGTCACAAATCAGTTTGCTTACTAGCAACATTTGCTAGATGTCAGTGTCTGGGTACTTAAATAAGATAATGCAAAAATTAATTTATTGATAAAGAAATATTAAATCTTTAATAATTTTTAAAGAAATTAAGTTTTAAATATATTAAAATAGTAGAAAAATTTATTTATAAATTCACATATACAAAAAGCTTTTGACCTAGACAAAGCGATTATCAATTTAATATCTAAAACAAACAAACAAACAAACAGAGAATTCTTTTTAATGTATATAAATTAAAATTATAAATATAAAAATTCTTGTCATATTCATTCTAGTAATCTGACATTTAAAACAATTCATATTATTGGTCATACTTCAGTATTCTACTTTTCAAAAGAAAAGTACAAGTCATTATTAAAATACTGAATTATCAGCCCATAACATGGACTGGTTTAAATGCAAGATTACTATAGAATGAATATGACTAAAAATTCATTGTTCTGTTCATTTTAGAATATACACTGAGATTGATATTTTCTATGTCTAAAGTGTTTTATATATGTAAATTAAAAATAAATGATGTTTCTACTATGACAGAACTTGAAACTTATTGAATCTTTGATATAAAAGTCCAACAGATAATTTTTATTGCTTTAAAACTATCACTGCAAATGAAAAAGTACAAACGGATACTATATACTTCCTATGTCTGTCAGTCATTGTCCTTGTCTGTCGATCTATGTTGGTCATTAATACCATATAAAGCAGAAGATTCAATAAATAATATACAATTAAAAATATATAAAATAATTTGACTAACTGCATATATAATACTAGTCTAATCTTACTTGCTATTCTTTCAATTTCAAATAAAATAGCCCTAAAAGCAAGTAACATACATCAAACATTTATTAATGTTATTTATTATTGATGTATGTTACTTGCTTTTAGGGCTATTTTATTGGAAATTACATATATAATAATTTTATTAAATTATATATTTCAATCATTGATTAGCACTTTAATTTTTAATTGAGTCACATAAAAAATTATTTTAATATATAAAACTGAATAATATTTTTGGAGTTTTTCTATACTTATATATAATCTATCTTGTATCTTATTCATATTTTTCATAAATAATTTTCACTAAATAAAGAGAAAATTATCTGAATTAATTTTTATTATGAAAAGACTTTTTTCGACACCTTATATAGCATATTGAAAAATTTAACATATACTGTAAATTATCCGATCCTAATAAAAATACTATCAATTTAAAACATAAAAATATAATACAGATGACTCGTATTTTTTTCAATCAAAATTCTAAGAATGTTAATATTCATGTCCTATTAAAATTCATACTTTGAAACGAATACCAAAAACAATGCAAAATGTTCAATAATAAAAAGTTTAAATTAATTTTTATCATCATTAAAAATGCTAATAAATAAAGAAACTTGAACAATGATAAATTTTGATCAAATACAAAAATAAAGATCAGAGTAATAAAATTAATATGGTTTTATAAGTTTAAAACCATTTAAATTTAATATATGAAATTAATGACATAAATACCGTCTTTAAGTCTCTATCCCTTTCTGACAAGTGAGAGATCTTTAAAACTGCATTAAATATTAAATACTGTTTATAAGCATAATGCTGTCTAACAAAAAATTTACTTTTAATGTAATATTTATAAAAAAAAATTAAAAAAAATACATTGCATTTATTTTTATTCAATGTATTCATGATTAAAATATCCAAAACTGTAGCATAAATTATTTTTATATTTAAAATTTTCGAGTTATTTTAAATTTATCAATAGCCACAATATTTAATAATGACTTCTTGTAATAATTAATATTACATGACTGTTATAATTTATATTAATTGAGGTTTAGTATTAACAATTATGACATATTTCATATTTTTAAAGCAGTTTCTTAAGAAGAAAAAAAAAACAGACTGTTAAGCAGTTGATAAGCTTACGATATCTATCTCTGCATCTAGCTCTATTACCTCTAGCAAGCTTTAAACAAATTTATAGTACTAACAGATTTTGAAAAAATTCAATAGAAAGATCACGCCTTTGAAAAGCTTCAATATCCATACATTTTAATCCCGATCTTTTATCGTTTGAAAATACAGGATTAGTAGGAATTTTTTCCTTAAAGATAAATGTTATTTGAACATTATAAAGCTTCTTTTATCTACACACATTTTATACATCAATTAATATAATATTTTATTTTTAAAATCAGAAATTTCAAAATCAACAATTTATTTTCCTACAATTAATATATCCAATACTTACAAACATCTTTAAATGTCTGGCACAGACAAGTCCATCGCCACCATTATTACCTGGTCCACAGCATATTAATACTGTACCACCTTTACCCATATTTGCACGAGGATAAGTTTTTGCAATTGCTGTAGCAACACTTAATCCAGCTAATTCCATTAACTGATCAACACTATAGCAATATTCATTGAACAATTCTTTATCAATATTAACCGCTTCTTCCTGACTGAGGGGAAGAAAACAATTATAATTTAAATTAATTACTTATAAATAAGAAAAATAACAATTAGTTATAATTATCTATTTTCATTGAAATGATTAAAAATAATAGAGAACGTACATTTAAAATTTGAACTTTCTCCCCAACAAACTGTTGTTTTTAAGCATTTTAAATATTTGTTAAGGTGATATAATCGTAGATATAAACAATTGAAAAATCGTAAACCAAAAACTCGACAAAAGATAATACGTGATATATTTAATTGTATTTTAATAATTTAATTCACATCTGCCCACAATCTTTTGAATTGTTGATAGAAGACCACAGTTCAAAAGATTTTTTATCCAAAGAAACTTCAAACAGTTATTTTGGAAGCAAATACAGAAGGTTTCTGATTATATAAATCTTATTTCATCTAAAAAATTTTGGCATCTATACTATTTTTTAAATCATTATTATAAATTAATATACAGCATTATATTATAATTTTATAGAACAGTGTCACAAAGATATAACAATACGATTATAATTACAATAATGGTAGCGTCAATAAAATAGTACTATAATTAACATCATCACAATATATATTTATAAAATACATTGTATTATGATTATTATTATATGTCACTGCTTTTTGTGTAAAACATATGTACAACATATAATTTTGCTTTAACTCTATAACATTTATAAATGCTCTACAAGCAAGAAACACCAAAATTATTTTATTGGTAAAACGTTTTCGGACCTACTTCCGGTCCCTCATCAGTACAGCTTTTTCTTAAGAACAAAACAATTTTCAAAACAAAGAAAATTGTTTTGTTCTTAAGAAAAAGCTGTAATGATGAGAGACCGGAGGTAGGTCCGAAAACGTTTTACCAATAAAATATTTTTGGTGTTCCTTGCTTGTAGAGCATTTATAAACGTTACTGACCTGTTGACTAAGCAAGTGAAGATACCTATTAGTTTAGTAAAATCATTCGTCATCATTTAAAATCTTCTTCTTCACTTTTAAATGATAAAATACAGTAAACTGCCATATAATGCGTTCCCCTATTATCCTTCGAAAAAATTACGACTAGTACTCGTACAACGCTCTATAAACAGTCTCGTATAATGTATAGGATAAATTTTTTTAACGTTACTTATCTGTTACTTATAATATCCATTGATTGTTAATACAGTGGAATCTCGATTTCACGAACTCGTACTGACCTCCCCCCCAAAAAAACAGTTTGTTAAATAGGAAGTTCGTAAATGGGATTGACATTAATTAACATTAGGGACTTTTTGCGATCAACTAAATAGTTCATAAAAACATATAGTTCGTAAATTGGAGGTTCGTAAAAGTACGAGTCTATTGTAAAAACTAAACGATGTTTATTTCGTTTCCATGAAAACTTTTTCATCGGGTTACATGAATCCGCATTTTCGGAGTCCATGTTATACGAAGTCTACTTGTATATATATATATATTTTATTTTTAATTTAGTTACCTGTATTCTGTTTTGTTTTTCCAATATTAAAAGAAATATTCTTTAAAACAAATTAACACTCTGCACACAATAAAATCATATTTGAAACCAACGCACATCTGATTAGCGATATGCGATCAGTGCTGGAACTCAGAGACAAGTTTAAATTTGCATAAAATCGTCTGATAATGCGTGTCTCGTACAACGCGATTTCCTATAACGTGGAACGTATCCCCCACGTTGTACGGGAGTCTTCTGTACATATAAAATGCTATTAAAATTCTGTCAATAAATTTCAGTTACTTTATAAAGCTATCATTTTATTTTAATTATCCAAGTAGAATTATTATAAGTTAGTTTTAATATCTAGAAAGTTTCATCGATTTTACTAGCTTTCAGCGAAATTAATTTTCATCTTCTAACAGATCGAAACTTAAGTTTTACTATTCTTTTATTGTTAACATTAATAATTTTCATTTTTATTAGTTTAGATTTGAGTAAATAGCTTAAGTAATTCGAAAATTAATTCAATACGAAAAATAGTTTTCAGTTTATTGCTGATAACTAGGCCTATATATAAATTTGAATGATTCCATAGATTCTATAAACTATTTTCATAACTTATACTTGTATACGGATAAAATAAATTACTCGCATTATCTAAGGTAACTCGGGGAAGACAAGAATGGGAGATGATGAGAGTTCTATGATATTTCGTCGATTAAAGTGGATATAATATGGAATATTCACAACAGCAGCCTTCACACTGGATGCCTCCACGTTATACTGCAGGAAGTCCTACCTTCTGTTGGCATGTGAACGAAAATATCAAAAAATTCTCATCTTCCCCCACTCTTGTCTCCCCCGAGTTACTTTATAGAACAGAAATCACGCACAAAATTATTTGAAA
>WUQG02057147.1:0-10111 GCA_011317285.2 Androctonus mauritanicus | reverse complement strand
AAATTCCTAAAAATTTTGAAAATTTGATTATAAAATGTTCTGAATTAGAACAATAATTCTAAAACTGTATTTTGTTTATTTTATATGTTAGCATGTAATTACTGACAAAGGTTTGATTGAACCAAAAGTGCTTTAATTAATAAAAGTCTGTTATAGTATATATGAAGATTTATTTCACAATAACCTAAAGAAAGAATATATTTTCCCTGCTCGTAGTGTTGAAAAGGTTATATTGATCCATGGAGCAGTGTAATGTTATAATTCCGAAATTTAAGCTCTTTCTCCATTTCCTGTTAGTTACTGATGTACATACTAGCTCTTCTAAAATAAAAACTGAAGGTGGATATTTTATACTTCATTGGATCCAAGGACCATCTTGGGATAATAAATGGGTTCATAAGATGGTTTTTTTGTACACAGATGTTTCTAATTTTTTGTCCTCTACCTTCAAATTAATGTCTAAGAAGTGTGCAGAAGAGAAACTTAATTGTTATAATTTCAATACAAGGCCATAAGATTCTATCAAAAGTTGTTCCACTAAAGCTTCAGGCTTTGCCCCTTTGTCCCAAACAGTCATGATGTCATCGACATAGTGCAGATAGAACCTCATACTATTGCGGAACATATGCAGAACTTTAGCCTCTATCTCTCTTAAGACGATTTCAGCCAAGGGAGGTGCCATAAGATTGTCTATTGGTACTCCTCTTAGTTGTAGATAGTAGTTGCCTTTAGAACTGAAATAAGATTTGTGACATATGAGATAGGCCAGTTCCCTGAGGAGCAGGGAACTGGCCTATCTCATATGTCACAAATCTTATTTCAGTTTTAAAGGCAACTACTATCTATCTTCTGTTTGCAAATGTACCTTACTCTGGAGTCAGGTACATTTGCAAACAGAAACCTGTATAATGCTAGGCATGTGCTTTTTACCTGCTGCTTAGTGCTTAGTATTTACTTAAATTTTCCTGAAAATGTAGAATTCAAAATTCCTCACATAGTATGCAGAGTGATTCTATTCCTAGAAAGCAAAAAAGATTTTAAAAAAACTTTAATTATGGAATAAGTATGTGAAGAATTTAACCTGGGCCTTTTATAGTTAATTTTATTTCATTATTATTATATTATTATAGTACTCTCTGGATATAATACAATTGTTTATATTGTGGATTCCATATACCACAGGTCTCTTCTGTTCCCCAACCATTTAAGAGTGATTCTGAGAATTCAATAATACATAATGTCTTCCTATCTTAATAAATTATTACCATCTTTCAACAATAACAAAAAATTAAAACTAACAAAATTTTCAGAATTATTATTACACTTTATGATTAAATAATAGGAATTTGAATTTATATTAATAATTTTGATGATGATAAATATAAATTTCAAAATATCTCTGAAAAAATTTTTTTTATATCAAAACTGGTCAATTTTGGAAAAAATTTAAGATTTTTTTTAATTTTTCATATAACTGAAAAAAAATGTCATTAGGAAAAAATAAATATAGCACTAAGTAGCAGGAGCATGTTGAAAGTTATCACAAAAATATTATTTTCAAAAATTGTGTTTGTGCATACCTAAAGTAGCCACTTCCTCTGTAATTTATGAATGTTTGCATTCATTTTTAATATAAATGACAAACAACAAATTATGGTCCTGTAAAACTTATTAGCCATCCATACCATTCCAAATCAATTTCTATTGATTATTAAAAAATACTATATGTGCAGCTATGTTTATCATGCTCAATAGTGTAAAATTAGGAGGTTTAGACCATTATAAAATCGATGAATTAGAGAATAATTGTAATTGTCAATTACAGTGCAGTAGTCTTATAATACAGATTGGAATCTTCTCAGTTGTAATGTAAGTTTGCCAGATAAGAGGTGTATTATTATTTTGGGGATTATATTTATTTTAAGGTTTAACATACATTTCATTCCTTTTGATTCAGAAATTGGAAATTGCAGACACCACAGAACTGTCATCTTCTCAATGAACTTGTTTGTCAAATAGTATCATCTAAACTAAAATATCACAAATTCAATATGGGAATCTCAGAAGAATTAAAGAGTGATCAATTATCAATGAATTTTAATTAGTAAATAATTATTGTCAGATTGTGGATTTTGTGTATAAACTAAAAATAGGGGTTATTACATGAATATATGTAAATGAGCCAAATATGAAATTTAAAAATGATGCTATTTAGAAGATTTTGTCCACCAGGGCATTGAAGTGTAAAGGTTGGTTTTCACTAGCACAGTAGTGGTATTTACTGCTTTACTTTTCTGATACCAAAAAAATGCTCATCAGTTCACACTAATGCTGTATATTATCTTGAAAGTATATTATGGAAAAGCTGTAAAGATTTCCCATATTTCAGTAGACATAGAGTGCTGACATTTTGATTATTGTTTATTATATGATTATGATGGAAAATAAAGTAAAAATTCCTATTTTATGTTATCAATAATCAATCATGCATCTGTGTTGAAATTTGATATAAAATTATGGAGCATCACTATTGGTTGAAAAACAGAATGGTCAGCTATCCAAGTGGTTTAAGTTGAAGCTGCTTCAACTTGAACTGCCACCAAAAATTTGCACCTCAAACCACTCTCTGACCATGTGGAATGACATCTGAATGCGGTTTTCCACAATGAAACCACACTAGTGAGAACTAATCTTAATTTACAATTGCATACTGTTAATGATTTTTCAACTTTCATGATATCAACAACTGATTTTTCTTTTTGTTTTTGGAGATAGTAGTATAAGTTATTATTTAAAATTATTTATTGTTTTTAATTTTGAATTGATAGTTTAACAAGTTTTTGTAACTAGTTTGATTGGTTTATTATTGTGTCAATCAAGCTTTTTAACTCTTGATAAGTGTTTTGGATTTAATTAATAAAAATATTTAATTTTAATTGTTTTTGGAATTTCAATTTACTAATTTATAAATACGCTAATTTTTTGTTATTAGTTCTAACACTCATTCATTATTTTAAGAATTGAAGTTTCAACTGTGTTTTTGTCATGCAATGTTAGATTTGTTATTTTGGAATTTATATTTCTGAAATTTAGAAGACTGACAGGCAGATCTGGACTTGCAGAGTTGCAATAATTGTTAAACAGATTAATTATTAGTAATTATTATTTTTGAGCATTGCAACTTTGAAAATGTTATAATACTAATAATCTAATCACTATATTTTGTACTACACTAAGGAAACAAACAAATTCTATATTGATAAAAAAAAATTCAATGATTAGTATTAAAAACATTTCTGTTTTAATTCTGTTCAAATACAAAATTCTTTACATGAAGCTTTTTTAAATTTAAATTTCTTTAAAAAATTACATTAAGAAATGATGTAAATTTAATTAAATAATAAAATACAACACACAGGATGATATACAATTATATTATTTACTTATATAAGGTTATTTATATAATTAAGTATCACATATTTACTTTAGTTATAATTTTATTAGCCTTTTATCTTTTTAATGATTGTACAAGATTTACTATACAAATCTTATTCAAAACTCCATATCCAAGATAATGTTTATAATTTTTAGATATGGAGAAATGATTATATTAAAAAAATGGTATAAAGGGTCTTGAATTTATATTTTTAAAAAATTTCTGTATTTGAAAATGGAAAGCTGAAGATGGCTTTATAAAAACAAAAAACATTTCTGTTCTTACTATTAAATGAATTTTTCTGTTAATGTAGAGCTTCTTATTACAATGAAATGTTTTACATTATTGAAACTTTACATCAGCAAATTATGGATGACGATTCCAATACTGAACAAAGCATGCAGGTCTACTGAAATCTGAAAAATGCTATTAATTCCTACAGAAAAATTTAAAAGAAAAATAGCACCATTCAAATTTTGTACTGGTGTATTTTTCCAAAAATTAAATTTTTCTTAGTTCAGCTATAAACTTTCTTTTATTAGTTATTTTTCTTAACTGCTAAATTTTTCTTTTTATGAATATGTTTTCATTTCAAATACTGCTAAATACTTTTGATTAACCATTATTGCTACATCATTATTAACCAAAAAACCATTAACCATTAATAAATCATTATTGCTATTGGTAAATAAACCATTATTGCTACATCTAGATCATGCACTTTTGGTTAACTGACTTATGCTGTTTCCTGTATATTTTGAAAATACTGAAACCACTTATTTATTGAATCTTATTTTAATATTAAATATTATTTTTGATTACTAGGAGCACTTTCCAGGAAAGCATTAAATTAGAGGATTGTTGTATATTAAATAAATGTAATTTTAATTCACTATTTCTTAACTGCATTAAACCAAATTCCATTAAATATAAGAAAACACAACATTTTCTGTAGTTTGGTTTTAACTCTGTTTATTTTTTTCTAACGTTTTCGATGTATTACATCCTCTTCAGGTTCTCTCTGATTTTCCAAAAAAATAAATGTAATTTTTTTGGAAAATTGACTTTTTTTAAAATTCCATCTTAGCCGTGCAGTTTCAAAATATTAATTTTCAGAAATATATTAAAAGTTCAGAAAATTCTCTTTATAAAGACAAGACAATTGTTAATTTATACACTATATATCAGAAGTAAGGTATGTTATCATGAATTTAAAAAGAGTTTGCTCATTTAACAGATAAGTTTTTAAAATTCAAAGTCAGATTTTTTGGTTTTGAATACTTTAAATTAATGATAGTTTTACTATACTACTAAAAGATAACTTTTTGTATCTGATAAAGAGTTCATGATTTCTTTCTATTTCATTTTAATTTCTTGTATTCTACTTTTCTCTTTTTTTCTAGAGAACTTGAAATGATGAATATTTTCAAACTGTAAATTTTGAAAATATTCATCATTTATTTTATAGAGATATAGTTTAAATCATATTATTCATCAGTCAATAATAAATTTATATAATTAATATAGTAAGTCATTATATAATAAATATTTCTACCTTTCTTTATATTTTTGAGCTGATATTGCAACTAACTGAAATTTTTCTTCAGAAACTTTAAGTTCATTGGCTAATGATACCTGCTGTTGTTCAAGTGGTGATGATGACTGTAACTGTTTTAAACTTTTTATTTCATTATCTTTCTGCTCTAATAAGAGTTGCAACTTTGAAACCTATATAAAAATATTTTTAAAATTTAAAATGAATTTATACAATTATAAGTATAATTTGTTAAATGTTTTTACTTCTAACTGCTGTTCTGCTAATTGTTGACTCAGCTGAGAAACTTTAGTTTGTTGTTCTTGCATCAGTAATGAAGGTGGCATCTGTTTATTTTCCTCATTCTAAAAATTTATATACATTAATTATTTATATCTAGTTTCACAAAAATAATTGATAATATAGTTCAAACATTAGAATGCAATTCCATTTAATAAGCAATCAAAGAAAATTATAAGTTTCAAGAAAATAGATTACTACTCATCAAGAAAAAGAGCATCACAGTATATGACTTTGATGTACTATGTGCTCAAATAACATATGCCAATAGAAATACATCTTTTTATATCAGTGCTAATATTTCTTATGATTTTCTACAAACCCAACTTAATCCAACCTGTTGGCACCTAAATTGTGAATTTTCCTAAAAATAATTTTATTATTATTTTTTAACTTATACTATACGAACTGAAATTTAACTGATATGACTTTACCAAAGAACTTTTTTTGTATTGGATGACTGTGGAACTTCAGAACCTTGCAAAGCAGCATAATATCAGAATTTCTGACACCAGTCTAGTATTGGTATGTAACACTAAACAAACATTTGTGAGGGAAGGGAGAATGAACTCTGCACAGCACTTATGATTCAGAGACTATGGTATAATGACCAGACTTTACAAGCTTTGATCTTGCAATGTTAGGCTTAATGTCAATGCTATAAGAAGCAGAGAGAATGAATAAATGTTCTCATACTTGACAAGGGATTATTAAATCTTCTTGTTCAATGAATAATAGTTTTTTAGTTCTTTAGAAAGATACAAACACCGAGTAATTGGTGACACTAGAGGACAACTGTCTTTTCCTTTTGTTGAAGGAAAATCTTCCTATTTCTCTTGGAGTGAAGATCTTATTGAAGGAAAATCTTTCGACTTCTCTCTTGGTATGAGGATCTTTCAACCTCTCCCTTGGGATGATTTTTCACCTTTTCCAACTCCAGACTCCTTCTCCCACACTTCTATAGCAGAAGTCCATATGCATGCATCCATTGTGCAGATAACAAACTTCCTTCAATTAAAGGATGTGATTAATCAGGAAGATAATCTCATGTTGGATGTTTTGCATTGATCTAGATTCTTTTTCCCTTTTTTGGAATTGATAAAAGATTTAGATAAGTTTTTACTTCCTTGACAGAAGCAAAGCTTTACTAGATCATGACTTCATCACTGATAATAAAACAAAACTTTTAGTTAAATTATAATGCAGCAGATAACAATCTGAGTCTATTCGAACCAGCTTTAAACTTGTTACAGGAATTGGATCTTTACATGACTAATAACAGACCTAACTCATTTGAAGCATAGTTCAATAATAAATATCTACAATCAATTAGTTTGATTTGTATTTCAAATTTTAAAGAATGCAACTGCATATAATTTAAATAATTTTAAGAAAGATTTTGCTTAGAATTCATTTATATAATTATCAGCTATAATTCTTAGATAAATTGAGTACATATAAGAAGTTTGATTGCTGAAAATATATCAGAATTTGTTAATAAAATCCCATTTATATTATAATGCAATGCTTTGGATTTCAGGTATTATATTATAAAAAGTTTAAGTTGTATAGAAAATCATTTATTATAAAAATAAAATAAATACAAGGTTTTATATTATTTTTTTTCTTTTAGATGACTACCTGTATAGAAAGTAATTTAGAAATTGAATCATTTTTCAAATAATGTGATAAATGCAATAATCCTGTGGTAATGCATATCTGATATTTTATTTCTATTTCATGAAAGAAATTGTCTTAATATTCATCATTTTCAACTAAATTAAAATTTTAGTTTTTAATTTTACTTATAAATAGGATAAGTCCAGCTATTTATATAATTTAGAATATCTTTACTTTTTTTATAATATTGTAATTTATAAAAATTACATTATTATAAAAAAATCACATTGGACTTTTTAATTTTTTTTCTATTGTAAAAAACACAATGTCCTCAAACTATGACCACTCAAACTGATAATGGTGATGTAATTAGTAAAGCCTGTAATTATTCAATGTAATTCCATGAATTCAAGTCCCTGACCCAATGGTCTGATATATAGAAAATATCCATTTTTGTGTCTGGTTTTTGTAGTTTTATGTTTTTTTATATTTATTAAGATAATGTATAGTGTTCTAGCAAACATTAGTAATAAGAAATACAAAATTTTCGGCATTTATGATTTATTGCCCTTGTACGTCGGAGCAGTTGTAAGCCAAGAAATACCTGTACTGTAGGAAAATTTCAGCTATAATTTATTCTGTAATCAATTCTATCATAATTAGGCTAATCAATTTCAATAACCAAAAATTTTTCATTACACATATAATCTGATATTTGAAAAGTTATTTTTGCTATATTCTTTTAAATTTTGTACTCTTTTATCTGGTATATATCAGAAAATTGTTGAACATCTTTCAATCCTCTGATATAAAACTATAAAACAGTAAAGTCTCATTAATTTGATATTGGTTAACTCAAAATACTTAATTCAAAATAAATCACATTTCCCAACTTAAATCATACAATCTTTACTTCCATCAAAATTTCCAATAATGCAAAAGATAATTAATTTTTAATTTGAAGTTACATTCTAGTTCAGTAGTAATCTAAAATTTGCATTATTCAAAATTATGTTATAAATCAGATAGATTGTAAATGTCATCTACAAAGGTTGTAGCTGGGTAAACATTGGAAAGTGGCCTTTACACTGATTTGACTGATTTGTTTTTTAGAGGTTGCTTTCTGGGTAACATTTAACCCAGAAAGCAACCTCTAACGTCAAAATACCAATAGTTCCTCAGAAAAAAGAATTTTGAATTTTGAAAAATAATTTTTTTCTCAGGAACCATTGTTGCAAAATATGTGAAATTAGGTTATGGTATAGAGGTACATAGGCTCTATAACTGATAATTTTTTCATGATTCTTACTCTACAGGAATATAGAAAATAATGAAAAAAAAAGTTTAAAAAATAAAAAAAAATATCTTGTCTTCCAAGGGCAATCACCATTTTTTTGTAAAATATTCCTCATATCCTCCCCTATAATATATATTAATTTCAAAATTTTTCAATTGGTATAACATATTCATATTTGTAATATTTTACATTCACAGCAAATTTTTCTCGAAACTTGAAAACATCAGTTCTTGGCATTGAGCCAATGCTGATAGATTAGAATTTCTGTCTGTTGTCACAAGGTTTAGATGGTCTACGAAAATGTGTTGGGATTTTAAAATGATGTCAGCATTAAACCACATTGTGAAAACTTGAGATTTTATTTCTGTTATAGAATACTAAAGAATTATAACTGGTAATTTTTTTGTTATTCTCATTGCAAAGAAAATGGGAAATAATGAAAAAAATTAATACAGTTAAGTATTATGTCTGCATCTTTATTGAAATAACGAAAAGGATCAAAAAATAAAAAAAATGTTTTATACTTGATTCATCATTTTTTTCTCAAATAATCCTCATCTGTGTCTATATTATATACTGCGAGGTACAAAAGTTACTATTATTACTTGAATCAAATAGCACTCCAAGCAGTAGCATAAAATTGTGAACAGATCTTTATTACGACAAACACATGTGTTTGTCATAATAAAGATCTGTTCACAATTTAAATTCGACATTTTAACTATCTAGGTATCATTCATTCACTAAAAATAAGTTAACTATTTTTATTACCTACATATTTATACAGAAACATGGATGCGTATGGGTTATCATAAAGGCGTTTTAAATTCAGACAAACGCAGATGTAAATTCTCCTCGCCTGCTTTTCTATTGCTTTTCTAACAAAAAGAATGCTGTTGCTTTGGGAAAGAAAACAGAATTTTCAATGTCTTATTTGTCATGCATAAACAGATTGTTCAAATAATCATGTGCTTAATCTGTTTATTAATTTCTATTTTTGCCAGCTGCTCAAATTAAAAATCTCAAAGCCTTTTCCTAGAACATCTAAACTACATGATGACAGACAGAAATTCTAATCTATCAGCATTGGTTTGATGCCAAGAACCTACGTTTTCAAGTTTCGAGAAAAATTTGCTGTGAATGTAAAATATTACAAATATGAATATGTTATACCAATTGGAAAATTTTGAAATTAATATATATTATGGGGGAGGATATGAGGAATATTTGATGAAAAAATGGTGATTGCTGTCTGAAGATAAAAGATATTTTTATTTATTTTTTAAACTTTTTTTTTTCGTTATTTTCCACATTTCCTGTAGAGTGAGAATCACGATAAAATTATCAGTTATAGATCCTATGTATCTCTATACCATAAAGTAATTTCACATATTTTGCAACAATGGTTCCTGAGAAAAAAATTATTTTTCAAAATTCAAAATTCTTTTTTTCTGAGGAACTATTAGTATTTCGATGTTAATATTTGGCAAAAGTTAAATGTTACCCAGAAAGCAACCTCTAAAAAACAAATCAGCTAAATTGATGTAAAGGCCACTTTCCAATGCTTACCCGGCTACAGCCTTTAAGCAGGTAATATTCCAAATGCCTGCTAAACAGTGAAGAGATAATAAATTCAATGCCATAATTTGAGAATATTTTTAAGCACAAACAATTTTATTCTGTTGGTTCTTTCTCAAAAGTAAAAATATATACAAGAATTTAATTTTAAGATCCTAATTTGGAAGAGCCACAAATTTTTTATACAAAATTAATATATCAGGGGGACCGGAAAGTAATGTCGTTTCTGTATAAGTCACTAATTATTTATCATTTATCAGCTCATTGTATACTTCAAAGTCGTGCCAAAGACATTTTAAGGTTAAAGTGACTTGTTTACTTGTAAATAATTAAATCTTAAATTTTT
>WUQG02057136.1:0-10111 GCA_011317285.2 Androctonus mauritanicus | reverse complement strand
AATTTGTAAGCTTTTACTTGTGGTGTGCCGTGGACTTATCGAAAAAATGTTGGTGTGCCTTAGAAGATAAAAGGTTGCAGAGCACTGATGTAGAAGAATCTATATTTGAGATTAATTCACGTATTTCTCGATGCTCTTCATTTGAAACTATTCATTTCACTGTTGTTTTGATATAAAGTTTTTGTACATCGTATAGTTGTATAAATTTCATAATGCCATGAAAAAGAGGGAACTCTTTAGATAGATTAATTCCTCATACTAAAAGATTGCATTTAATTCAAGAAAATGAAAAATTGGATTACAATGTGACTGTGTTAAGAAAAATTGGATTATTTAATAAATAGACAGAATTCTAATAGAGAAAGAGAGACAAAGAAGCGAACATTTGAAAAGACACATATTTCAAATGAAAAACATATCTATACAGGAAAGATTTTCAGAATCCATTGAAGAAAATCCTGAATGTCATTTAAAAGGTTATAATTTAAGAAAAAGAAAAACTCAAGTACAATATCAATAAAAAATATATTGCTAAATAAAAATATAGAGCATTTCTGTATTTTGATAATTTTCTACATTTAATTTTATTGGGTTGGCAACTAAGTTCCCACTGTTTTTTTAAATCTTTTAAAAGTTTATTTTTCAATAAAAATTAACAACTAATTCATCAATAATGTATTCTCTCTTGTTGTTTACAACTTCTTCCCAACGTTCAACAAAACATTCTCTTTCGAATGATTTAAAACATTATGCCAAAAACATTTAATGATATGCGGAATGTTAAAATTTAAAAAAAAATGGTGGGAACTTAGTTGCCAACCTAATACATTTACAGTTTGTGTTCTAGGTTAACATAAAATCAAAAAATTAAATTTTTGAATGATCACTGAATTTTTTTAATATTCTACCATAATCCCAATAATATATGATCTAGATTTGATTGTATTTCAACAAGCAATCTATTATTTGGACAAGATTGAATTATCAATTGATAAAATGGAACTATTTTCCAATATCACAAAGAAATATTGTATAAAAATATATTAAATAATAATTTTATGGAAAAATTTCTTGGTTTAGTCAAATTAGAATATTAAAATCAAACTCTTTAGGCAATCTGCACTTTTGGAAAAGGAATATCAGAATAAGCCATGTCCTGTGTTTAAAAAAATGTATTGAATTTGAGTACTCTTTGATTATCATGTCATTTACTCATCTAGCAGACATTTACAGTAACTTTAATCTAAATCTTCAGTTAATCACTAATTTGCCACAAAATAATTTTGAGTAATACAGATTTAAATCATTGTTGGGTTAGAATTCAGCTTCAAGTTAAAAATTAACCATATATTGAATTATCCACTCTAATGATGATTAAAAATTGTAAACTTTGATCTAGGGAATGTAGTTTATTTCAAATTAACAAGGTTTTACTGGATAACAAACTTTGAAAACTTTTTCTTTATTTCTGAATCTAATAAAGGAAATTAAATAATAGAGAATCAAAGTTAAAATGCACAAAAGAAAATTTTTTCTACAAATAACAGGAGTAGGAAGTTATCCTGCATTCATAAAATTATCCAAAAAAGTTTGATATTCAAAATTAACTGCAAATATCATTCTGTATTTGCTAAATGATTGCTCAAATTATTCAATCAGAAATATTGAGGAATTGCATTTATTATTTACAATATTTGCATTTTAATAAAATAGATTGGTTATATATATAAAACCAATGATGATTTGTATTCTATTTATATAGTTTATACTTGAGCAAAATTCTTTTGATGATTCATGAGTTTACTGCCTTGCCTTGAAACATAACTAAATTTAAATTTCTTTCTCTCCTTTTTTTTAATAAACATGGCAGCCATTACTCTATATACATATAATAGAATGTATATAGAGTAATGGCTTCTGTTTCCATGTTTTATTCTTAAAAAACAAAAAAAGATTGCTGTATCCATTTCTGATCTTATCTAAAAGTGCTTGATATTATACAGGATGGCCAAAATTAAAGAGGAGGTGTTTAGAGCCCAATAACTAAGAATCTGTTGGGCCAAACTCCGCTAAATTTGGTGTACTTACTTTCCAGATTATGGGAATTCAATTTTGATAAAAAAAATAAATTCTGAAATGTACAACCAAGGGGGGAAATGCTGCTGTATGCAGAGTTAAGAAGAAATAATAAAGAAAACAAAAGGTCACTGTTGACAACACTGTTTAATTCTGATTCAATTACAAATATGTTTCAATATGTTGCCCTTGCACATTTTCCAAAAACTGCATTCTATAAACCATATTTTCCACTGTAGAACACAACAAATTTCCTTAGATTTGTCTCAAGTGAAGTGTTATTCAGTCATTCAAAGTTGTTAAATTGACCATGTGTCTTTGGTTTTTTTAAATACCTCCACAACCAAAAGTCATGTGGAATAAGATGAGGTAAATCGGTTGGTCACTAAATAGGGAATGCTCGACTAATTATATGGTTCTTGATGAAATACTGCAGTAGTAGTTGCTGCACTGTCAGTCTTATGTGAAGGTGTGATATATAAACATAGTCTTGTCAAAGCATCCACAGTTGTTGGAGTTGTGGAATAATGAAATTGAGCAACATTTGTTGATATCTCCCTGAAGTGACAGAACAAATCACTAGCCTTGTTAGTTTTGATTCTTTGAAAAAGTATGGATCAATTATGAATGAAACAGTAAAGCCACACAACACCACCATGACTTTCAGTAGATGCAAGAGAATTTGTTCAAATGCATAAGGATTCTCAGTAGCTCAAATCTTACAATTGTATGTATTGATAATCATTGAGATAAAAATGGGCCTCATCACTTTATAGCAGCATTTTCCAAACTTTTTCTATGACAGAACACATCACAAATTCTGAAATTTTTATGGAACACATTGGCTATTTTATAGTATAGGTAGATATTAATAATTAATAAATTAGGCAAGTAAGTATAAGAATTATCAAAAACGTTAGCACTTCGGCAGGAATTCAATTTAATATACTAAAACATTAAACACAAAAGAAGGAGCGCTTTCTACTGTTTAATGTTTTAGTATATTAAATTGAATTCCTGCCGTAGTGCTAATGTTTTTGATAATTTACCTAATCGGCAGTGTAAATGTTTATTTGATTGATGAAAATAAGAATGATCTTTTATCGATGTTTTGTTCGGTTTATGATTAAATTGTAAGAAGGATGACATGAACTGATTTATTCCTGTAAACTAATCTAAATTTAAAACTTACTGCACGACATTATGTAAATGAAGCAATGCGGGATTGTACATCACCTAGTATAAAAGCCTACAACTCCGATGGCTTGGAGGTGTTGATTTCTAAGTGAAATTGCTAGAGTGACATTGATGAATTCTTCTAAAAGATCTGTGATAGTTTGAAGTTTGTATCGGTTGTGGAGATATTAGAGTTAAGTAGTCTTTAAGGTTTATTTCTTGTTGGATTTTGAATATTTGAGTTTTGTTGATTATTCGAATTTGCTTTATTAAAACTTTGCTTACATTTTTGTAAGTAGTTCTGAGTCTAATAAATTTTATATTTTTTGTTACTTAACTTGTTTTGAGAATTTATTCAATTTATTAGTGTAAGTTTCTAACATAGTTTTTCCGGTTTAGTTCTAACACTCGTTTGATACTTGTATTGTATTGTAGTACGTTTTTCCGGTTGTTTAGTTGCCGGTTAAACGTTACTTATAGATTTATATTTATTAGAAAATAAAAGACCTGAGCTCAGGCAGAATTCTGGATTTTGCAGAGTCGTGTTTAACCATTAGGTTTAAGTAGTTATTATTGAGATTTGATAGTCGATAGAATTCGCAACTTTGCATTACAACCATTCATACTTACAAAAGTGATGTAATCAGTAAATTCTGTGATTGATCAGTGCAATGCAATTCATGGACTTGAATCCATTGTTCATGGGTTAGAGTCCATAAGCAATATGGAAAGCATTTTTTTTGTCCACCTTTTATATTTTTGCATTTCTTAAGATTATTATGATAAAACAGAGAGTAATAATAAATATTGGTTGTAGGAAATCCATAAATTTTAGAAATATTCTAACTTCTGAATGCTTCAACCATTGGGCTCAAACTGAACACTATTGCAAATCAACAATTATTTATATTAGATATAATCAAAAGAATCATGTTTTTAATATGTTATATAATACATGCTCTTACATATTTTAGCCTATATCTTATAAAAATTTTTTAGTAATTAAATAAATGCATGAATTTTTTAGAATGCTCTGCATTGAAATACATGTTAAAAAATTCTTGTTTTGCACATTTTCAATTTGTATGGTCATTTCCAGGTACATCTATTGCATAACTATGAGAAATATATATATATATACAGTATATGATGAGCATGTAATCTTAAAAGACCATTAGACTGTTTATCAAAAATTAATAAAAAATTCCTTTTAAGTTGTATATAAATTCCTAAATAAATACCTTAGCAATTCTAGAATATTTAAAAAACCTCTAACATTACTAAATTATAAGATAAAAGCTATAAACTATTATAAGATAGACTTCAAATTTATTGGAATTAGGCATAGTTTTGCAATGTGCTATTAACTTTAACTGCCAGTTATCTATTTTACAATTATTAGATAGATGCTAATTAGTAGTTTAATATTAATAATTATCAATTAGCATTTATCTAACAATTATAAAACAGATAATTGGTGGTTAAAGCTAACAGGAACTTTAACAGGATATTGTAAAACTGGGCCTTAATCAAATTTTCTAGCTTCTCTTTCTACAAACACCATTTTTAAACTTTGAGATTTAATAATAGTATTGGAAGGATAGGAAAACATACACTGTACTAGCAAATCTGTGCCCAATGTTGTTCATGGAATTTATTGTATTTTTTATTTTAAAGGTTTAAATAAAATTATAAATTGATTTTATTAATTTTAACATTAATTTTTCATCTTTTATTAAATGTTGCTTACAAATAGATATAGTCATCACCATCTTTGATGACAATTATATCTATTTGAGAGTATAATGGCACACTCAAATACTCTCAAATAGATATATGTATGTTAATCTTGATTACAGATTCCTCTACATGATAAAAGCTTATTTAGTGAAAATCATAAAATAAAATATTCACAGATTATAAAATGCTGATAGATTAAACAACACATCAGTAGAGTGAAAAATGCTGATAGATTAAATAACACATCAGTATAAGTGAAAAATTTCTATAAAATTCTATAAATTAGAATAAGTCAAACTGTGTGGCTATGGCAAGACAGTTTTGTTTCTTCACATATGATAATGACAGTTACAATCTTCAATAAAGAGCATCAGAAAATATGTAGGTTATTTCATAAAAATTGTTTCAGCCATTCTTGCATTATAAGTAAACACATATATACAGACATTTCAAATTGATATATATATAATAGATATTTCTAATAGCACACCACCACATGGTGTCTCTCTATTAATTAAGTCTATCAAAATTTAACTTAAAAATAATATTAAATAAGATAATGTAAGATATAGTAGATAGCAAATTAGAGATAGACTTTGTGTTAAAAATAAAACTATAACAACCTTTTTAATATGAAATTTGAATTTCAGTAGTTTTTAACCAAATACAGCATAGTACTTGATATTTGCCATTAATTTCAAATGCAGTAATCACTTGACCATTATAATCCAATAAGAGTGTTCAGTTACCAAAGACACAATCATTGTAATCCAATAATATTAGCCAGCTAGCTAGCATATCATATGATCATTGTAATCCAATGGGGTTGTTCAACTCTTCCATCTAGAGATTTTTTAAAGTAGACTAGCAGTGATCTGAAATTGGATTATTTGAAATATTGTGATAAATTAGAGTTATTAATTTTTGGATTTGTATAAAAGTTGCCCCAAACATCAGTTAGATATATCTAAATAGGGAAGATAATCATGACTTTTAATATGTTTTTTAAACATAGGGCAACACTTATTCTATTGGTTTTTCAAAAAGATCGAATGCAAGAATATTGATTTTGACATCATAATTTGGAGGAATTTCCATGAAATTATTATTTAATGTAATTTGATGTAGATTTCTTTGTGAGTTTAGAAAATAATTCTACTCCATGATTTGATATTTAGATCTTATGCATACTAATAAACAACTGAATATTTATTCAATTGTTTTTAGTATACAGTATAATCAAAATTAGATCATATTATAAAAGATTTATCAAGTTATGGGTAGAATACCCATAACTTGATAAATCTTTTATAATATTATAATATTCCAAAAACTTGGTGACAGTTCAAAAACTTAATTTTTAATTTTGTCTCAACCTGAAATCAAGTTTGCAGACAAAAGTGAATGTGGGAAATCATCAAACATTCAAATATTGTATTTTTATTTGGTAATATATTCTGGACATAGTGTTTGATTGTATATATAAAAAATGAATCAATATTTCTGAAATATTTATTTTTTAGAATTAAGTTTTGTGCAGTTTCAGAACATTAATTTTCAGAAAAATATTATTGAATTTTAAAAAAGGTACTTTACAAATATGCAGTAATTGTTAATTTGTACACTAAAGATCAGAAATAAAGTTATAATGAATTTAAAAAATAAAAAGATTTATCTAATTAACAACCAAATCCTTTGAAAAATTGTATATAGATACTTCCCAATTTTACAAATTAATCTGTTTCTGGAATGCACTTATAAAGTAACAACTGTAAAACAGAAATTTATTTCCTATTGACATACTGTTAAAAGCAGGAGTTTTCTCAATAATAAAATTTTGATGATAATAATATTAAGCAAAGGCAACAAAACAATCGTTTATAATTAAGCAATGATTTGTTTACTTAAAGAATTGAAAATATAGCTTTTGAAATCAAGCTAATTATAATAATAAAAAAGTTATTTGTCTTACAAATGTTAAAAAAATTTTTTTTAATCATCATCATCATCATCATCATCATCAACAGATCAGTAACTCAACTTTTATACAGATAAACAACTGCTTTAGACACAACCAAGGAATGAAAGTTATTTATGTAATATTCCTATAAAATCATGGCAGATAGAAAGTGTGATACTTCCACTTTTTGCTCAGCCATTTTGATTTTTTCCATTTCTTAGCTTTCTCCATAGTAGTTTTAAATACTGTATTTATGAACATTTAGCAATTAATGTTCATATTTTTGATTTTTTGATATTTAATTCTTATGAAGCTCTTAAACCCCAGAACTTATAAAGTATAAACTCTCGAACCAAAAACTACTGTAATTCAAAATTGCATATTTCAAAACATAATTTAAAGTCCTTTTCAGTTAACAAAGTTTTATATTATTATTATTTTGAATTAAACTTTTTAATTATAAAGTATTTAATTAATATAATTTTATTAATAAAAATAACTACTTAAATATATAATTTAATGAATTCAAGCAACATTAATTCTAAAGTAATAACATAAATGTCATTCAATTTAATAGTTTTAATAGTATATATTATATTTTAATATAAAATTCTGAAATAAATACAGTGTCCTCAACAGACAATGGGGTTCAGTTTTGACCTGCACTGTCATAAATTGAAAATGTCTAAAATTTATTGATTTTTCACTTCTAATGTTTACTATACTCTATACATTTATCTTAATAAATATAAATGATATAAAACTACAAGAATCAGACACAAAAAAGGATGCTTTCCATATATCCTATTATAAGATCAGGGAACCAAACTTATTGAACTGCATTGACCAACAACAGAATTAACAGATATCATCATTGTTATAAGTATAAGTGATTGTAAGTCAAGGCAGTTATAAGTCAGGAACTACCAGTACACAAATATCTCAATATACACTTTAAGCAGCAGAACTTGAAAGTTTAAGATTATAAAATAAATACATTATGTTAATATTAATTTTTTAAATCTGAATATTTAAAAATATATCTTACTTAAAACTTTTTTCATTTTTACTGTATACCTGAAAAAAAAATAATAGAATTCTATGATATTTAAATTTAACAAAATAATTTCATTTTAAATCTCCATATAATAATAAAGAATATTACTTAAAATTTTGATTAATTATACTTTTATAAATAGTGTAAAAGTTCAAAATACCAAAATTTTCTTGAATATCAAAAATAAATTCATTAAAATTAAATAAATCAAATTAAAAATAAATTAAACTAAATAAAGTTCTTACCAGCTCTTCATACAGCGACAACAAACTAACATAGTAATTATTCCAACAAATAAAATAATTAAGAGGGCAGTTAAAACCATTAAGGCAGCATCATATTGTTCTTCTACATAAGTATAGTAAGCAGGCTAAATATTAATAAAAATTACTTAGATTATTTTAAGAAATTTTTTCAATAATAATTCCAAATTTTTGTAATAAATTATTTACATACTTACAACAATTTTATGAATATATAAATCATCATATTGTAGTTCTAATAATTTTGCATTTGAATCGACAGCATCCAATATATTTGATATTGGTAGCATCTTGTCATCAGAATCAACCACATGTATATAAAGATCAGTCCTAATATTATATAAATATTATTATTATAAATACTATATACCAAAATCATGTTCCATATGAATTCTAACACCTATATTTAAAACATTTTATCATTTTAATCCAAAAATATTAAAATAAAAAATAGTTAATTTTTATGAAAATAATACAGATCTCTAAAAAGGAAAATTTATAATAAAAACCAAAGACAGGTTTTGCACCCCAAATTTAACCTTTTGCAGATCAATTTCAATCTTGCTTTCTAAAATAGTATAATTCAATGAGAACTTGATTTTAAAAGATTAAACACATTATTATGAAATGTATTGTATCCTTGTATTTTTAGTTTTTATGGTGAATTAAGCATGATGTGTATAAAACTCTCAATAATTTAATTTTTAATAAAAATAAAATTATATAATATTGTAGCTTAAAAGTTCAATAAATGTTCATTTATATCAACATGTCATTGTCAATCGTCTTTTCAATGGTGTTACACAAACCATTTGTTTCCAAATTTCTCTTCAGAACTAAGAATTCGATATTTTTATATACATCGTGCTTAATTCATCATGAAAACTAAAAATACAAGAATACAATACATTTCATGATAGTGTGTTTAATCTTATTAAAATCAAGTTCTCATTGAATTATACTATTTTAGAAAGCAATGTTGAAATTGATCTGCAAAAGGTTAAATTTGGGGTGCAAAACCTGTAGTAAAAATGAATTTCTAAGTTCAATATTCATAACATCAATATTCATATTATTTTACAAGAACATAAATAATCTTTGATAATATAAAATTTTTATTTTTTATAGAATTGTTTATATACTATGTATCAGCAAATCAGCATAAGTATACAAGACTAATTATATTCTTCTAATATGTCTTATTGGCATAAGATTTAATAAAAATGTGACAGCATATTTGATGAGGCAGTTTATGATAAGAATAATAGCAATTTAGCAAGATGCTAAAATATTTACAATATAAATAAGGGGCATTTAAAGAGGCTTATTTGTCTAACTTTATTCATTATCAAGTTTTAAAATTTACTGAAGTGCCTAAACAATACAGTTATCTTTATTTGTTTCAATATGCTTTTTATCATCACTTATTTATTGCATTAATAATTTTAAAATTTTAAACCAGTCTAAATACACTATAATTATATAATTCAATACTTTAATTATATCATTCCAAGAGTATCCTTACTTATAAAAGATTTGCATTCTTGATAATGTTATGCAACTGAATTAATCTATGTAAATTATTGCATAAATGTCATGTAATTTTATAATATTATGTAATGTACATATAGCCTATTTACAAAACAAAAAATGATATAACAATATTATGTATATCAATTTACATCACATTACAATACTTATTATGAGATATACTTTATAAAGTTATTTCTCTTTTTATAGCATTGTATTTATAGCAGCTCTCACAAGGGAAGGAAGGGAATTGTCCGACGCCGATTTGGACCAAACTTTGGGTGTATTTAGAACTGTATGAGTAATGAT
>WUQG02057125.1:0-10112 GCA_011317285.2 Androctonus mauritanicus | reverse complement strand
TTAAGTTCTTCAATGTATGTACTGATGAGGGACCAAACTAGGGTCCGAAAACGTTTTACGGAATAAATATTTACTTGCCTGTAGTGCTATTTTTGAGGACTGAGTTATATAGAAACAAGTAGATTAAGCCTTGATGTTTTATCCATTGTATAAACCTCTGCCCTCTTAAAATAAAAATTAAAGGCCGCTATCTTGTAGACCATTGGGTCCAGCAACCATCTTCAAATTAAAAGCATTAATAAGCTCCACAAAATGAAGACGACACACAGGAACACTGTAAAAGATCGGGAATCTACAAAGTCCTAGTTAAGTATAAAACTACGACTCAAGAGGTGACATACAAGAACCTTAAACCAAAGATTGGAAGAGCACAAAAAAGACATTGCTACCAGAAAATTGACTGCACTAGCAACAGAAGAATATAACAGTGATATCAAAATAGAATGGAAACAGGTGGAAGTAATAAAACCGATCACAGTAAAATCCCAAGCCATAACCCAAGAGATGATTGAGATGATGATGAGACAAAATAAACAAAAATTCATAAATGATAGGCCAACTATGGAAATCTCCACAGCATGAAAATATATTCTAAAAGAAACGGAAAAGCATCAAAAACATTAAGCAGCGGGAGTATCGAGGGAGACCTGTTAAGTAGCGGATGTGCAACTAAGGTATGCAGTAAATGGAGAAGTAGAGAATTTTTTTTGTTGCCTTTTATTTTATCTTATTTTGTTTTGCATTACTTTATTTCATTTTACCACATTATTTATGTACTTATTAATTTTGGTAACTATGGTAACTTAACAGATGTTTAAGTTACCATAGTGCAATTGTATTCAATGTTCTTTTATCGTTTTTTTAAAAGCTTGAGTTAGTCTGTTGATGGCGGAAATTACCACCGAAACATTAGCAAGAAATAAAGACGTTTCAATTAATACTGCTAAGTTTACTCATTTTTTATTTCTCTGATATTGCTATTTTGTCTCCAAAAATACTGAGTAACTTTATATACTGTATATTGTAATATATTTCACAATTGGACCAATTAGGGTTTATTATACAGTAGTGTAAAAGCACAAAACAAATACAACACAAACCAGAGAATATATATAGAGCGATAGAGACCAAGCAACTGATAAGTGATACAAACCTCATTTTGTTTCACTAACACATTCATTTTTTTGTTTCCATTGTAATATAAAAAAGTTGAAACACCAAAAACTGAATTGAAAAGTGAGACTTTACATTTCAAAAAGTATGCATACATAGTATGTAACCAAAACTAATTGAAAGAGATCCTGAGAAAATATTATTGGAGACATAAATTGGATTAGACTCATTATTCGTGAATGGATGAGCTCAATGTCAATATAAAAATTTCAACTGAAAATGTCTAGCAAGCTTTTCAGAGTATTCGCAGCTTATATTTGTGTTGTGCTCTTCATCCTACTGTATAAAGAGGACCTTAAAAATTATTTCAATTTTGAATGAAAACTTCCAATTATAAAGCAAAGAATTTTCTTGCATAATTACTGTTATCTTGAAATACTACCATATTTTAACTTTGAATTTTTGCATTATATTGGTTACTAGAATATTCTGCTATTATAATGTTAAAATTCTTGAGTTTTGGACTTATCTGAAATTTGAAAATCAAATTTTACATTTATAAGTATTAACGCTTATAACTCAAGGAATACCTACATTAATACTGTACTTACATTAATGATTTTTTTTCCTTAATAATAAAAAATGGATGATATGATCATTATCAATTGATAAGTTCAAAACATGATCAAATCCTATGTGGAGTAAATTAATAATAGCATGATAATATTCTTATGAGAAAACATTTCAATGTTATAAAAATTAAATTTACATCCTCCTTAAAAAAAATTTAAATTCTTATTTTTCCAAAAATAGTCTATCCTAAAACATTATCAGTGTTTAATACAAAGGTAAAAAATATTCCTTCCATATCACAAATTTTTTTGTATATAAAATAATAAAACTTTTCATCATTTTTAACAAGAGGAATCAATTCAATTTGAATCAATCCATTCTGACAATTTCAATGACAGCAATAATTGTATAATAATAATAATAATAATAATAATAATAATAATATGTTCATCAGTGTTTGTAAAAAATAATTCATATAATAATAATCAAAGTGTAACAACAATCAACTTCATCAGTTTGATTTTAAAAGCTTGATATTTTATCCACCAGAAAGATCAGTATCAGAAAGTTCTATGTCTTCTATGTAAAAAAGCACAAATACAGCAGTTGCAATCCAATAATTCTTTATTACTAACATTTTCGACACCAATGGCGTCCTCGTCCGAGGCCGCCATTGGTGTCGAAAACGTTACATAGAAGACATAGCATACTGAATATTGTTATATTTCTTTTAATAAATAATAAGAGTTACAAAGCATTATACAAATTTAAATGTTTAATACTAATATCTCTTAGGGTTTCAACACTTCAAATGAATAAGAAAGAGAAATATGTGAAGAGATACAAGGTGATCATTAGGATCAAGTGTGAACAATCAAATTCTATCATGGGATATCACGTAACACAGTATTTGTAAAGTTTTTATAAAACTGATGCTAACAGCGAAACTTCAGGATGTATAGCATTAGGCTCGATCCACACTATTTGAGGTGCTTACAGTTCAATCTTGCTCAATTCTCAGTCTGGTTATTTTACCACGTGATCACATATTCACTTACTAATAAGTCTGAAAGTGGTCTCCAGGTTATATGTAATGGCTGGTACACTGTAGAAAAAATGATACTAACTCTTCAGATGAAAAATTTAATGATTATTACTATCCTTCTCAACGAGACTGTTTACACAGTGAGAGATTTCACTATTACCCATAATGTAAACAGGTTCGTTACCAACAATGCAGAAATATTTGACCAGAGCCATATCAAACTGTGAGCGGCTTGATAGTGAGGATCAGACTTAATGTAACACTAAAGATAGACAATAAAAACTCAAAAATAGATAATACTTATCAAGTTGGGTGGCCTATAAGAATCCTTTCTAAAATGCTTTATTAAATGGCACTAGCATTGAAACTAGGAATCTGTGGAACAAACAATAGACTATAAATTTAAAAAAATTGTGTGTGGATCTATTTTAACTTATGTACATCATTATTTTATTTCTATTTTAGTATCATTTAGCATATTATTTAACTTTTAAAATTTGCACATCATTCAAATTAAATCTAAACATAATTTGACAGTGGAACTTGCATCTTTATTCATGACATAAGATTAAATTCAACTAGAATATTTGTACCAAATTGATATATGAAATAAGATTAATTTTGACAAAAATATCGCATAAATAATGAAGTTAAACTTTTAAAATTGCATTTATTTATTTATTTTGCACTAACAACCAATAGTGTCACTCACCTGGTTTGAATGAATCTCTTCATAAGCAGTTTGATTAACCCAATAAATTTTATCGTCTCCATCAATAATCATCTCTCACAACAAGCATAGTTCGACAGAAAGATCACAGTTAAATTCTTGCAAGTTTGCTAAATGTTTTATAGTGTAAATGAAATAATAATGCTCTATATTATTATGAGTACAATTCATTGAAGATCAGATATAATTACTTGAAAATAATTTGTTACAATAGAAATCGTTTGTCTTATAACTTCATACAAACATGTTACAATAAAGAAAATGTAAACTATAATAGCACATTTTAATATAAAATTCACATTTTTTTTTATTTAAATTGTATCTGGAATCATTATGTTAAAACCATTATAAGTGAACATCAAATTTTTCTTGTCATCTTAATTGAATATCTTGAACTATTAAATGCACTTCTTAGAAAAGTCTCTCTCTTCTTTTGGCTATGTAATTTTATAAAAGATTTGTATTAAAGTTACTGGGTAGAGGCAGGATTTTGGGGAATGACTGAAGGTCCAGTTGCATCTCTAATACATTCCTATAAAAGTTACAATAAAGCCAAAAAATATGATCTGGTGAATCACTGTACAGATTAGAAATCAAAGATTTTTTGGATTTGAATGTCAGTGTATTTCACAAGAACAATAAATTTATTTAACATTAACATTAAAATAAAATTAATAAATTTTGCAAAATTTATTGAGTTATACATTATACCTACTTTAATTATGATCAGTGGCAGATAATAATCCTTTTAAGAAAAAATAATAGAATCTGTTATTAATTGCTAGCAGTAGTGCCATTAAAAATAATGACCTACAGTGAATGAAAATCTATTAATTGGAATTCTTCTTCTAATGTCATAATTTACAAAACAAGTGAGATATAATTTAAATAGCCAATACTGCATGGAAATTAAAAAAAAAAATTTGTTTCTTGAAAATGGGACGGTTTTAAGATGTGGAACATAGTATCAAAATCTGAAACTAATGGTTTTACTGGAGAGCCATATTTAATGTCTTATAGGAAAAGAAAGATTTTTAAATAAAATAGAGTTAATCATAATAGCTATTTACATTTTAATTTCCTTGATGTTATTTGCCCAATGTTCAAAATTATAAAACTGAATGAAAGTGGAATTACTGAAAAATTCTGTTTTACTGAATTTCAATACATCTTTATATTTCTTGAAAATCATTTTTGTTTTCCTGAACATCTTTTATACACAGCCTGCATTGCAATTATTATAATTACAGTTATGAGTTTAGAAATATTTATGTATAGCAGAATTTTTATTTTTTTTTTTAAAAAGTTTATTAATGTTAACATGAATTTTTATAATTTTGCTAAATTATTAACAACAGATGTTTATACAATTTAATGAAAATAGATGATATGATATGAATTCCTTAACAAATATATAATTCATAACATACACTGAATTATAAAAAAGTAAGATTTTTACAAACGATTAAAATTATTATAAAAATAGTTTTAAATACTGGAGAATGAATATTTAGCAAATACTTTTATCAAAATGCTGATTCTTTTTCAGGTTTTGTAGATAGTTCTTCTGTACAATTATTCATATTGACAATGGATGTTAACTGTGTAAATAATTCTGGAATCAGTTGAGGAGGTGAAAAACAGAATTCTGTTCTTATGGGTAATTTTTGCGTGATAGAAGATGAAGAGAGCAAAGCAGAATTAGATTTTGACGATGATGATAACACTTGTTGGGAAGCACAATTTTCTAATTGTTTTGAAAATATATCAGAAGTCAAAACAACATTTTGCAGTTGCATTCTATCTTCTCTATTTGAAATAAGACATTTCTTTGCTAAAGTCGAATCAATGGCAGAGATCTTATTTTCAGAATTTACTTCTTGTCTTGGCTCTATATTTATTATTGGTATTAAATCTGGAATGTCTTGTACTAATTTACTATGATAAATGAACAAAGCTTGTTTCAATGATTTTTTTGAAAATTCTTCAGTTGCTACAAGTGAACTATTCATTTTTTCTATTAAAAAAAAATTAATTAGTAATTTTAAATTTATTTAAACTTTTTTTAAAAATAAAATGCTTCAAAAGGTCATGTATATATAAATTTAATAATAATTTCTGTTTAGCAACACAAAATATTTTTAAAACTACATGCATAGAATGCAATCATGCAAATTAGAAAAGAAATATTTTACAAAATGATACCAAATAAGAATACATTATTATATGGCACATTCTCATTTAGTATTATTTTATCAAATACATGGTGAAAATGTCATAACAGTAGTTATGATAGTGTGATGGTACATTAATATTAATTACATATTAAATGTCCTGTTGTTTGCTTTTAATCCAAGAAACACAAAAATATGTTAGCATTCTATTCTTTTGCACAGGAAAATAAATTATTAAAAGATTTTTTCTTATTTTAATAGATTTCAAAGTAAATTATATGCAAATTTAAATGGAGTACACTGTATATATGGTATATTCCATTCTAATGTATACACACACATGCACAGTATATAAAACATATGTAGAAGAAGAAAAATATTTTTCTGAGTACTTTACAGCAAGTATGCATTGAGCTTATATATTAATATGTTATTTGATTCCAAATATTCCTAAACTAGCTAAATTACACCCCAGTGACCTATTTTTGAATTAAATTGTCAAATCAATGATTATTTTGTCAATTATGCTATGGTGTCACCATTTATTGGATTAATAATTAATTAATAGGCTAAGGTTGTGCCATCTGTTATTTAATAATTAATAAAATAAATCATTAAATGTTTAACAATATTGTTAATTTGGCAGTTTAATTCAAAAATAGGTCACTAGGAGTGTAGTTAGTAATTTGACTAGATTAGGAATATTTGGATTAATCTCCTAGTTAAGCTGATTTATATGTTACTTAAATTTTGTTACCAAATACTAATACAATAAATTACAATTAGTACTCATATAATGCTATAAACAGACCCATATAATATGTAGGATAAATTTAACATTTGACATACTTTTTGACTTTTTATTTAGAAATGCAGAATGCATACACTTAGCTTCACTGTGTATATATAAGCAAGAGATAATAGTTATAAAAGAACTCAGAGACAAATTTAAATTTGCATAAAATTGTCTGACAATGCATATCTTATATAACATTACTTCCTTTAATGCAGAATGTATCCCTATGTTGTATGAGAGTCTACTGTATATAAATACTGTATTATTATGTATTTTCCATTTACATAGCATGTACTGTTATTCTGTAATATTTTTATATAAGTGTGCCATTATCTTTCAACACACACACACACACACACACACACACACACACACACACACACACACACACACACACACAATGAAGATTGTTAAGTCAGAAATATTGAGAATTATGAATATATCAGATTTAATTTTGTACAATTCTTGATAGTTATGATCAATTAAAATAATCATTGAATAGTTTTTATTTATGAGGATTTTTGTATTTTCATATCCAGCAATCAATATATATTAACAGAATAGTTGCGATAAAATTTTGTTTTTTCTTTTTCTTTTAATTGGCAAAAACATGCTAAAAATACAAATTGTTTATGTAAAATCTGATAGGTCAATTTATATAGAATATTTGGTGTTGGCTTAATCAAATGAATCCAATATATAAAACATTAAATTAAAAGTTTAAAAATTTCAAAAAATGCATAATTTAATTTTAACTTTGATTCTCATTTGATGTTAGTAATCATGTTAACTCTTTCTGTAAAATTTAATAAATATTTTATATTTCTTACCAGAAAGCTTTCTTAAATCAGTAACAATACTTTCTTTCCACATGTTTACGAAATCCAAAGAAATGCATCTTTCAATAGTCTAAAATAATGTAAATTTTATTTTTAGAATTAATTTTATAAAAACAAATTTAAAAAATTATTAAAAATACCTGGGTATAAACATTTTGTTTCTCTATAGAATTTTTCATATTATTTTTTATTTCCAAAAGATCTCTCCTGTGCTGCTCTTTCAAGTTTATAATTCTTTCTTCAGTTTTTTTTAACTCTTCTTCTTGAAGAGCTGATATTTTTGTTTTTAATTTATCAATGATGGAATGAAATTCATTAGTTAATTTTTCTATTTCTTCTTTGTGTTTTTTATTAGCAAGCATTATATATTTCTGGCATTTCTTTAATTTTTCTTTTAGTTTTCTGTTTTCTTGAAATTTTTCATTTTTTGATGTTTCAATTTCTGTAGTTAAATTACTAATTTTACTTTTTGTTTCTTCTTTATCTGCAAATTCTTGACTTTTACAAAATTCATGATGAATGGATTTCTCCAAAGCAAACATCTTATTATACTATATAATGAATATTTTTGAATGGATAAGATTATATATATACATATAATAGTAAACTTAAATGATTTACTTTACCTGCTCATTTTCAACAAACATAGGAATAAATTTCTTCAAAGTTTCAAGCTGTTCCTCTAAGCTTACTATTTCTTGTTTCAAATGTTCTATTTCAGTTTCATGATGTTTTTGTATTTCATCCTACAATATACTTCACTCAGTTTAAATAAGTAAAAGTATTCAAAATAATTCTTCAAAGTTTACCTTTTGTTTACAATAAATTTCTTTAGTTTTAGATATAGCTTCTTCTATTTCACACACATGATTTTGTCTTAGTTTTTCTATTTTTTCCAAATATGTTTTTTCAATTGATATAATTTTTTCTTTGTATCGTTTTTCTACTTGTTGATGTAATTCTTCCAATGATTTCAGTTTATCATCCTTGTAATGCTTTATAATTTTATTATATAAATCTGCTATGGCTGTTTTTTCTGAGATGTGGTCACCTTTCTTTGAATAATAAAATCATTAAAAAGAGTCTTCTCAAAGAATTAAAATTATAGTTTATATAAAAAATGTGAATCCAAAATGTTTACCTCACTTAATTCTATTAATTCTTGAAAACAATCATTCTTGATTTTCTGCACAATATTTTCCATATTTTGGCTTCTTTCAAACTTAATTTTCTCTAACAATTGCTGTTTTTCTTCTTCATATTGATTTTGAATTTGTTTAGTTATGGTCATCCTTAGTTCATTCTTTTCTGTATTGAATAAAAAAAAACAGTAAATAAGGTAAATTAGCAAATTAAATCTGTATGTATAGTAATCATTTTTATTAATATTTCTTATTTATTAACTTATTCTTATTTCATTTACACAATTTTTAATAATATTCTTTATAAATATTTTTATTTATATTAAAAATCCTAATATATGCGAAAATAGTCCCATTTCATACATATATTCTTACATAATATTCTTTACATTGCTTTAATTAGACTACAGATGATTTATTGCATTACTGCACTCAACACCACACATTCGTATGCAAAATAGGCTTGGTTGCAATTTCCTGAGAAGTGACTGGCTGGAAGTTTAAGGCCTAAGGGTATTTATGTTTCTTTTTTTGAAATTTTTTCCTAAATTTTGATGAAATTGTAACAAAAAATGAACAATTAAGATATATTTTAGTTTATTTTAACAAATTTAATCAATATTTTCCTATTATCTGCAATATTTTTTTTTTAATTTTCAGCATTTTATAACTCATTTGATGAAAAATGCAATTTTTTCTAAAAATTTCAAAAATATCATTTATCGAATCCCATAATAGCAATAACTTTAATAAGTTAGACTATAAAATTGCTACGATGGGATTTAAAAAAAAAGTCCAAATTCTATTAAGCCATTCAAATATAAACAATGTTTGTTTAAATGTAATTTGAAAAAGTATTTTTACAACTAAAAAAATTTAGGAACGACCATCAAAAGAACATATTTTCAATGAATATACACAAAAAAAAAAAAAAAAATTTGTAAAACTAAATTAATAAAATCAGGATTGAATTTTTTTAACATGTTTTGACTATATTTTATTGTTTTTTTGTTTCACTTCCTTGATGTCTATTCACGTCATACGCATTGAACAGGTTAAGAAAAAGTTTGTTCTGTCAAAATCCAAAACTTGAATCATTTATAGGAGCAAATTACTATTAATCCTGATAGGTTTCATCAGATACAGAAAAATATGCCTACAAATAAATACAAATATTCTGAGGTTGAAGGAAATCATATTGAGCATATTAAATAAAAATGCATGCAATATATATTGTTTAAAAATAAAATTTTCCTTATATTACCAGACTTTTTGGACATCACACAAATATCGGCACTTAAACAAAATGTGACATATTGATACTGTGAATCAAACAATATTTTAATTCACAGCATCAAAATGTAAATGATATAGGAAGAAATCTGAACAGAAACAAACAATATATGATCACATTGTATTTAGCACATATCCCAACGTTTGGAAGTCAATATTTTTACAGAATTTAATTCTCCAATAAACAAGACTTTACTGAATTATTAATCTATGTATATAAATAAGAAATAACACAGATGTGACACTTAGTTTTCAGATATATAATAAAAACTTAAATTAGTTGTCTTACATTGCCTGGTTTGGAGCAACTTTATCTAAAATTTCAATGATTTACAGGTAGTTCTCGACTTACGACCTATGCGACTTACGACCACAATCGTAAAGTCGAATATGAAGTCGATAATGTG
>WUQG02057114.1:0-10112 GCA_011317285.2 Androctonus mauritanicus | reverse complement strand
GGAAGAAAAGTCTGTCTCTCTCCAAATAATATTTCAAAAATCTGTTAATGCCAACAAATAGGAAGTCATGGGTGGGCTACCTGATGATCTTCAAATGAGCTGATTATGCAAATGAGGACAGTTGCAAGTCTTCTCATAAACTGTAACAGATAGGAAAAAATTTCTAATTATAAACTTGTTCAGCATTCAGTTCTGAGCACAATAAAAAAAACTTCATCAAAATTGTCTTGATTAGTCCCCCTACCAAATTTGGTGTCATTCTGATTGTTATATTGAGCTACAGATAGTTCTGAGTAGTGTCAATTTAATTTCATTTATTTCTAAAGTTATTATTTTCAATTAAATTCTCCATATAAAAATTGTTGTATATATTTATATTCATATATCTTTTCTATATTCTTTTTAAATGAAATTTTTCTATTTTAGCATAGTTGCAATCCAAATGTTTTTGTACAGAATGTTTTTGTTGATACTCAGGATTTAAGGTTTCCCTGGGTAGCATTTTTTGCTATGGTGTAAGTAAAATATTTTCCTTTATTTGTTTTACTTTATAATAATAATGAATGATAAAAAATTTTAATGTTAAAATCTTTACTGATATAGTTATCATTAATAGAAACAATATTCAAAGAATTATGAAATAAATAATTTAAAATATTTTTATTAAATTTTTACAAGCATTTTATTAAGAAAAGTAATAATTATTTTCTAATTTGTAGATATATTCGTGCTGGCTCAGAATTAACTTGGGACTATAATTATGATGTTGGAAGTGTTCCTGGTAAAGTTATGTACTGCTATTGTGCATCATCTGAATGTAGAGGCCGTCTGCTTTAGTAATATATAAATTGCATCAGCATTTGTCAGAGAAAATGAAATGAAATATAATTGCTATTGATGTGTGATCTTATAGTCAATAGTGATTGTCATGAGAAACTAAGTAGAATGAAAAAAAGAAATACATATATATGTATTTAAATATATGTGTTTGTATAATATGTATATCAAAAGTGTTTGCATTTGTCATTGAGTTATAGTTATGGGAATGGAACTACAGGATGATCATATATTTATTATGCTTTCCATCTGTATATATTATGTTCATAAAATTTAGTTGCATCACTCATTAAAATTATTCTTTACTCATAAATGAATAATGTGTATAATTTGCATTATAATTTCTAAAGCCTCTTTATTTTCAATACAAAGAAGTTCTTAATCTAAGAAACCATGTAAATCCCATTTTGTTTAAAAAATGATCAGTTATTCAAAAATTTTAAGTAAAATTTGTGTTTAATTAATCACACAGAATAAGAATTTAATTCCTATTATGGTTTTATTTTCTGTTGTTAAATATTTGGTGATGTGATTATCATATAATGATAAAAATATATATATAAAATATATATATATATAGAAATCCAAAATCATTAAATATATAATTTATTTCTAAAGTTGTATATTTAAAATAAGTTTATGCCAGTATTTTTCTTGTATGTTAATAATCTGTAAATTTGACCACGTAAATTATGTTAAACGTAAATTTCCTCCAAAATGAAAAATTTTTTTTTTAATGTACTATATTAAAATAATGTAAATCATGAATCCTTAATAAGATTCAGCTTTGTATAATAATAGATAATTTTTATGCGAATAGAATAACTGATTTTGTCATTGTACGAAATATCACTGCCAAAACTGACTTTGTACATGCTGTATTATACTTATCAATGACTATTAAAATAACTTTTTTTATAAATAATGAGTTGTTTTCTTTAATAAGTGGTTTTAAGTATAGTCCCCCTACCAAATTTGGTGTCATTCTGATTGTTATATTGAGCTACAGATAGTTCTGAGTAGTGATAGTTCTTAGTAGTATCTGTATTTAAAAAAACTAATAAATTTATATATATAAAAATCAAATATTAGTATATACAACATTTTTTCATTCCCACATGATATAATCGGTGCTAAACTTTTCATAATGATTTCTTATTTTCGCAGCCCGGAATGGCAGTGTAAAAACGCTTCTGCTTTCCATGCAGGATGACCTGGTTTCATTTTCGAAACCTACCCTTGGAAATATTTATCATGAGTTCAGACTGGGTGTTGATACCCGTCTTCTAAAATCCGGCTGACTCCTCCATAAGGGTAGACCATCCATAGGGTAGGCATAATCTATCTCAGTGGTCTCAAACTGGTGGCGGTTAGCCGCTAGTTTGAGACCACTGAGATATAGGAATTTTGCATTCCCGCGATGATGTTTTAGCTATTTGTTTAAATACGTGTTACAGTCGGAAAATGATTGTTATTTTATTAACGTTAACGTTAGTTATAATGTGTACTGCACTTAACTGCGCTGTGTTATCAGTAACTATTCTCACTTTCACTTTCATTGTAATTTTGTTTAAAAATTACTTTGAATTGCGCATTCGGCTCATACGCAATTTGAGTTCGAGATTACTGCTCTATCTGACAAAGGTGAAACCAGGCATTTCAAAAAAATTTTATATTGGTACTATCGTTTTGTGTTGTGAATTTCTCGAAAAGTTCACATTATAAATAGAAGAGAAATGCTTGCCTCCACAAATGAAATTAGGTTGTAACATCTATTAGAACGTTTGTACTGTGGAAATTCTTTGAGAAATTCACGATTCAAAACCGGAATGGAGAAATAACCCTCCTCTTCTAGAATTATAACAAATCAGATATTGAAATATATTTCTGTCGTATTTTGCTGAATTATGCTGTAAATATTTCGTTTTCTGTTGTGAAATTTTTAAAAAAATTTAAGTTTGAATTTCACGGCTAAATAAATGCAAACTTCCCAAAATTTTGAATTATTTCTAAATTAGATTTAGTATATTCCATTCATAGTATAGTCAAGCTGCCATATCGCATAAAGGATATAATAGCCATTTGTAAAGCTCATCATTGGCTGAATTATTTCTAAATAAATTTAATGTATTCGTTTTGTGCTTTAAAATTTCTTAATACGAAATTATTTTTGAGAAATTCAGGTTTAAAAATGGCAGCTAGCGAAATGTTAGTTTCTCCAAGCAATATTATGGATTACTTAAGTATCAATTTGTTTTTCTGTTGAATTTCGATATGTTAATGGTCGCTCGAAACGATGGTGATAACGCGTTGGCGTTACCACCACTTTTCCATTAACTATTGTAAAATGGCAGCTAAGGAATTTTTTCAAACTATTGTCCATCTCAGATAAAATTTTAATTTTATCTGAGATGGACAATACGGTTGGAAAAAAATCCAAGTTTATTTAAGTTTTTTTGTTTGCATATTTTACGCCCCTTTCCAATCAGGAAGATTACTAAGGGGCGGTGCCAATTCCAACCACTGGCTGCACCTGCACCCATGGAGGGGAGCCGGATGGTGAAGGACGAGATCGCCAGCCGGGCCCAGCACCCCGAAAAACTTTTCAGGAGTTACCAGACCAGGGACGCGAACCCATGTCCTCCTGCGTGGCACGCTAACAGCGTTGCCACTCGGCCATCCGGCCGCCTTTTATTTAAGTTAATGGTAATATTTTCGAAACCATAGTGATCATGAGCCATTCTAAATCATTAGGATTATGATGATCCTAATGATTTAGAATGGCTCATCATTAGAATCTATTGCATCATCATTAGAATGGCTGATGATGACTATGTATAATACAAAAAAAATGTTACTATTGGATAAAATTTGATTTTTTGAAATTACTGCAGTATCGGATTTCTTTTTTTTTTACGTGATTAAAGTAGATGCAATAGAATTTAATAGTATTTTAACAATCTTAGTTTTAAAATTTATGTGTATCGTCATTTTCATGAATGTTTATCTTATAAAATAACTTATTACTGTAATGGAAACTATTTTCAATTTTACTTTATTAAAGATAAAGTATTTATAATCAGCTTTATATAAAATTAATAACTTAAAAATTATAATTTGTGTAAAATAAATTTTTATAATTTAGATATTTCTTCTAAAAGTCGTGAAAACAAAGATCTTTTTCAGAGAATTGAATCGAAAGTATCAATTTTGTATCATCATCGGAAGTGTATATATTTACGTGCATTTTTTATTATATCCTTTAACCATGTCATATAGCTAAATTTATAATCCTGATACGATTTGCCGTCATCATTTATGTGAGAAATAATTCCCATTCTCTTAAAGTTTTTGTAATCTTCTTTCATCTTATTATTGCAACGAATGCGAATGATGATTTCTCCGTCTTTAGAATAGTCGTAAAAAATATTTTTTATTTCTTGCTTCTTTTTATCCATATCTGTTAAGAATGAACATGGATGTTTTGATCTGAATAAACGATGAAAGTAATTCAAAACTTCCATGATGCTGTTGAAGATGCAACAGAAAATTTTTCCGATTATCAGCATCATTGATTCCATAATTTTCCAGATACAATAAAATATCGATCTTAAGATTTTTTTAAACATGTTCATTATCGTTCCTAGAAAAGAACATTGATCCTTCTCCTGTGTATCTTTGGAACTTGCACAAAAGCAGAATCCCATGGAACAGATTTGTTCACGTTCTAAAAAACATTAGATTTATATTTTTTAAAACATATTTGCTAATGTAAAGATTAAAAAATCACCAATACTTACTACACAATTCGGCATTATTCTGGACTGTTAGTAAAAATATGAAGAAGAGGCCGAATAGTTTCGAACAAATCATGACGAAAACTTTTAATAATGATATAGTAATTACTTTAGGATAATTAACAATATAAATTTATAATTTGTGTTTAATTTAGAAGCTATTATTTAAGATTGATTGATTTCGTAACAGAAAAATTTATTATTATTCAAAATTATAGAGCCGCTTTCGTAAATAATAATTTTTTAATTATAAAATCAATATAATGCATATTAATTTATTAAATATAAATTTATAATGTTTATGTAATTATTCAATAAAAGTAATTCTCAAAATTAATAGGTAATTTCGCATATTTTATAAGTTCTGTTAGCTTTGTTTCAAACTTCTAATTAATACAAAATTAATGTTGAAATAATATCCACATAAATCATAATAAATTCCAATGCTGTCTAAATCAGAAAATTTTGATATCTTTCTAGAGAAATATGTCATCTTTAATAGTAATATCGTTCAAAGATAGCTCTAAATAATTCAATTTAATTAAGTTTGATTTAATTTCTTTATACTGTATTGTCAAATAAGTCGAAATAAGCTAAATTATAAATAAATTTTCTTAAAATAAAACATGAAGATCACCTTATAAAACGATAATTGCCTCTAAGGAATTATCTGATAAATGTTATAAATACTGTATTATAACTAAATAAAAGACAAATCAATTTTTCGATGTAATAAAAAATTTATTTACTGTTTGCATTGATAAAAATTTAAATGTATATTATAGTATTTAAGTTAAAAGATAAAATTAGGAAAATATTATTATTGTTTTCTGCATTAAATAAAATTTATTTTTAATTAATAATGATTATAGTAGAGTACAGTAAACTCCCGTATAACGCACTCTTCTATAACACGAATTCGTATAACGCGAAGAAAAAATTGAGACTAGTGCTTATACAACGCTATAAGCAGTCCCATATAACGCCTAGGATAATTTTTTTTAACATTAAATTATAATATCCATTGATTGTAATGAAATCAAACGATGTTTATTTCGTTTCCTTGACAACTTTAATAACTTTTCCGTCGGGTTATACGAATCCGTGTTATACAGACTCTACTTGTATATAATATTTTTTAAAATTTAGTTAAACTATATTCTGTTTTTCCTTTATTAAAAAAACCTTCTTTAAAACAAGTTAATTAATACTCTGCACACAATAAAATCATATTCGAAACTAACGCATATCTCATTAGCAGTATGTGATCAGTGCTGAAACTCACAAGTCAGAGACAAGTTTAAATCGTCTGATAATGCATATCTCGTATTACGCGATTTTCTTATAACCCGAAATGTATCCCTGCGTTTCGAGAGTCCACTGTATTATTAGTTCCCAGAAAAACTTTTACACGAATTGGTTGATTGATTTCAAATTTAAAATCTTAAATAAAACGCAATTTTTCATTAAATGTATATATTTTTTCTGGGGAATTTTTTTATTATCGTATCAAATATCATTATTAGCTTATCTACTGTCATTTTTAATTATTATCAATATACTGAATTGAATAGACATATAAACTTTATGAAAAATACATTTTTGGAGAAAGTACAGGTCTGATGTTTAAATAGTTTTACAACAATCTTTCTTCATCTATGTTTTTTTTTTGTACACTGTATGTTTTCATGAATAATTGTCTCCGTATTTCGTATTTGGTTCGAACATATTCTAATCAGTATTTCTTGTATTACTATAGAACCTTTTCCTAAATTTATTTGCATAACTAAAATTTATACAACTCTTTATCATACACGGCGAAAGATACAAAATTTCTGAAGATATAGGAGGACAAAAAAATGAAGAAGGAACCGAGTTTAGGATATTTTTAAGAGAGACACCATTAACTTAAGAAATATCGAGTGACTGTTAAAGGTAAAATAAGTTATAAATTTTGAAAACTTTCAACATATACAAGAATATCTAAGAGAATATTATTAGATTACTTATAACGGAAGCCACTTGTTGATGAAAAATTCAAATTTCTGGACAAAGTAAGAGAAATTTCATCGTCGAATTTATGAAACACTCAAAATCATCGTAATTTCATTGTCAGAAAGCTCCGGTAAGTAATTATATTTAAAATGTAGAATTTATTCTGTCTGATTTTATTGTAAAGGAAAATGGTTTAAAGGTATTGTATTCTCTTAAACGAGATTTACATTTAGTTTATTGATAAATAAATGACTCGTAAAATTGATTTGATTTACTCGTAAAATTTCCATCAATATATATTGAACCATTAATGCATATTCCCGAATACAGTATTACTACTTGTAATTACAATGCAAATTTATAGAAAAATAACGGACATTACCGACAGAAGTTTAGCCGACGGACATTTCACTAATAGTGATTTTGCCGAATAGACATTTAACTGAAAGAACATATAGCCGAACTGCTATTCATCCTTGACTGGTATTCAGCCGATAGGTAAATACTAGAAATGAACAAAACAACTAGCCAAATTTGTTGTTCCTTTTTATACATATGCAAAATATATACACAGAAAATTTTAATAAAATCACCTTCGATTTTAAAAATACAATACAGTAATCTCCCGTATAACGCGTTCTTCTATAACGCGATAAAAATTGCGATAATATTCATACAACGCTATAAACAGTCCCGTAGAATATATTGTTTTTTAACATTATTTATCCATTATTTATAATATTCGGTGATTGCAATAAAAACGAAACGATGTTTATTTCGTTTCCATAACAACTTTGACAACTTTTTCGTCGGATTATATGATTTTGTGTTTTTGGAGTCCGTGTATAGGGAGTTTACTTGTATATAATATTTTTTAAAATTTAGTTACCTGTATTCTATTTTGATTTTTCCTTTATTAAAAGAAACCTTCTTTAAAACAAGTTAATTAATACTGTGCACACAATAAAATCATATTTGAAACTATGCATTAGTTTCAAATATGATTTTATTGTGTGCGCATTACTAATTATCATTAGTAATTATGTGATCATGTTGGAAGTCAGAGACAAGTTTAAATTTGCATAAAATCATCTACTTTCCAAAGGTCTAAATTTAATTTTCATTTATTTCGCATTTGAATCCATTGATTTTATGTTCAATTTTGACGTTGGTTTAACTAGCACAGATTTCACATCATCCGGCAACTTGACATCATCATATTGTCATTATTATTACGTCTTAGTAACGTCATAAATTATTGGAGTTTAATGATATCCATCGTTATGTCAGATGACGTCACAATTCCGATGTGACATCATTCAAATCAGGTAAGTTGTGTTACTCCTCCATGATTGATACTTAGCGCCATCTGTAGGCAATAATATAAACTAAAATTAAAAAAAGTAAAATTTTATTCTGAAAGGATTAAAGGATACAGCATCGATGTGTCCCATAATGGCAGAACATCATTACTAAATTTCATGAAAATTGTTAATTAATTCAAAAGTTATTAGTTGAGGGACAGAAAGACAGACAGAGATATGAGTCTGATGTTATAATCCATTTTCTACTGAAAATAGGCTAAAGATACAAATATTCATTCTGCTAATTGTTGGTGCAGTCTGCTGTCCGTTCGGCCAAATATCTGCAGTTCCTTGGTCAGCTCAATATCCGTCCTGTCAAATTTCCATCGATGAAATGCTATCGGTCAAATCCTCCGATTACGAAAATAACTCGTAAAAATATGTTAATACGAAATTCAAGATTAAATTGCAAATTTTTAAAATAAAAATTTTTTTACTCCCCTTTTCAATAAATAGAAAATTTTTATTCATTTATTACTGTGAGTTAAACTTGAATGTTTGTGCCAAATTTCATGTCGTCCTGCAGAAGGTTAGTGTTTTTATATTTATAGGTTCTGTTGAATGAAGTATATATAGTACAGTATTCGGCCAGGTGGCCGCATGGTAAAGCAGTCTTGGTTGTTTTCAGAAGAAAATAACTTTTCTTGTGAAAGAGAGAAATTTCATCATATAATTCACGAAAATAGATAGAGAGACATAAATTTTAAATACCAGAAATTTCAAATGAATAATTTAAAATATGGAATTTAATTTTTTGTTCATTTTATAATAAGGAAAAATGACAAGAGTTTTATTATAGGCGCAATGTAGTCATATAAAATACATGGCAATCAGGTAACTCTATTTTCTTTTAAATTTTAATAAATTTTATGTTGAAAAATTAGTAATTCATTTTTGCACTATTCCAAATTTGAATTTTAGTACGACATACAATAAAATATTGTAGGCAAATTAGAAAAATCATTCGTTAGAATGCATCGATACCAAATTAAATAGAAAATAACAAAATTTTTACTTAAAAATTAGTAAAGATCGTGCAGTCAATACAGGATCTTTACTAATTTGCAACGGGCATTGACAGCAGTTTTTTACAACTGAAGTGTCTTGTTCATAGAAGAGGAGGAAAACAAAGAAATAGAAGGCTATACTCAAGGGTTTAGCCCTGGAAAATGGAAAAGAAGTGAGAAGATGAAAGGAGAATAAGAGGAAAAGTGAAAGGATCTTATTAGGAGTGTGATAGATCACTAGAGAAGTAGAAACAATATTTGCCATTTTTTAATTAAATGGTATCATGAAACTGAATCATAAGTGGGAAAATGAAATTTGCATGAGGAATAATAAATTGTTAATTATGCGAAGTTTTCACTATTTTATTAAAATAAATTTTCCGAATGTATGAAATCTTATTTTTTCGGCAAAGTTTCTATTATCTAACGCAAAAAATCATTATTTTATTATAATTTATTGATTTTTTAATGAATTTTTAAGTAATATGATACCTATTATCAAAATTATTTTAAATAAATAGAGTATGATATTTCATTCAGTCGTAAATCTTTTTCAAAAGTCAAAACAAACGCGTCTCCAGTTTTATTTGTAAACAGACTAGGTGATCGTATTATCTAGGGTGGTCCAAAGTTATTTGGAGGTGGTGCGTGAGTGGGGAGGGATGCGAACAAGGACAATAAAATCTGACTCCGGGAGCGAGAATATAATTCTTCAACTTCGAAGGACTCTAAATCGAATATAAAATTTTAATTCATATTCAAATTTTTTAATATTTTCTGATATGTTTACTTGTTCGTATTGTAGCATTTTCCGTCTGAGAAAAGATATTTATTTTTTTACAAATATTTTTTAATCTAATGTATAATTATGACGATAAACAGGAATCAAAAATTCTCTTTGTCTTAACAATTAATGATAACAAAGAAATTTGTTGTTTTTCTTAAAGAGAAAGATTGAAAGTTTAATAATCACTATATATTACGATATTGGGGAAAGAATTTGTGACGTGCGCTTACGTCATTTTCGGATATAGTATAATACTCATTTCTTCAAGTATTGTTTATTATTTTATCTTCTAATATTTATTTCGTAATTGTATTATTATTTGTTA
>WUQG02057103.1:0-10112 GCA_011317285.2 Androctonus mauritanicus | reverse complement strand
TGTAACGGAATTCTATTAGAACTTTTGTAACCTGAAGAGGGTGGCAGAGAACCACCGAAAACGTTTGTTTATATTAAGAGAAATATGCTATTCAACCCATAACTGCCACATAGTGCTGTGTGTCTATTAATCGATCTGACTTTAACGTTTAGGCAGTGATTGTATGTAAAAAACATCTTATGGATATAAGATGAGAAAGCAGAAAATTACTTCCCTAGAAATATTATATTGAGTGTAGACATTGCTGAATGTATTTCTTTTCTAAAATTTTTGTCAGATATAAATGTTAATAGAAATGGATTATTTTTAAACATTTTATTGAAATATGTAGTTAGGGAACTTTGTGCAAATTCTTTCTTTTTTAAAAGTGAATATAATACAGTATTATTGTGTACACTTTGGAAAGATTCTTGAACTGAAATAAAATGATTGACTGAAAAAGATTTGCATATTGACAAGACTGCTATTATTGCAAACTATTAATGACATTGTCGGATAATCCTAACTTAAATATGAACTGTCATAAGATAGACCATCCTAAGTTAGGATCCCTTGTGTAAAACATAAATCTGGAAATTTTCTAATAAATACATTTTTTTTTATAATATCCATAAAACTATTTAATTTTAACGTAGGGTTTCTGATAATTATACTAAATACAAACCATCAGCAAGACACTTTTATTGTATACAGAAAAACTATTTTCATATAAAAATATTTTCAGCTTCCTCAGTCTGTATCAGTTAACAAACATACAAAACATTAAAATTACATAAGAATATAAATGTTTTAGAACAAGAAATTTAAATGCTAATATTAAAAATTCAGTTTCAACAAACATATTGAAAAAACATAACAAATAAAAATTTCAATTGATGTTTCCCTAGTAGCTGTTGCTATTTGACATTTACATGTATTTTTATGTAATTTATCTACATAAATATTTTTATTTTTTCTTTAATCTCTTATCTCCTGCTAAAACTTTACCACTGTTATAATGATAATTTAACCTATTTATTTAACGTGTTTATTATTTTTATAAATATATATTTTATTGTTACAAATTCCTTACAAAGTTGTATTTGTATTCATACACCAGCATCATGGTAGTTTTACGCAGTAGGATCCAAAAGTTCGGGGACTTGGCGTAAAAGTCCTTACTATGAAGATTTTAAAATATCGATGCACAATCACCTTCAAAATAATCCCTTGGGTGACAATACACTTTTGTCAGTGCTCATACAATTTTATGAAGCACTGCTGGAAGCCATTTTTTGCAATCACCCATAAAGCCTCCTGCAATGTTGCTATTACCTCAGCTGATAACACAAAATGACATCCTTGAAGATTTTTTTTCATTGGTGGAAATAAGTAAAAATCACAGGGAGCTAAGTCCAGTGAATAGGCGGGATGTGGAAGCACTTTAGCATCAATGGTAAAAATTATATTAATAAAAAAAAATAAAGCACTTTAGTATCAGTTTTGGTGAGAACTCTTTGACCATTTTGGACCAATGTGCATGTTCATTGTCATGCAGAAGGTACCATTGTCTACTTTGCCACATCTGAGGCCATTTACGACGAATGGACTCCCTCAAACGACATAAAATGTCTAGATAATGATTCTTGTTCATTGTTCTGTCCCTGTGATTGTTCTTGGGAATAAATTCTGAATGAACAATTCCTTCAGAATCAAAAAATACCTCCATCAAGACTTTCCCTTTGCTGCGATCTTGCGGGAATTTTTCGATCGTGGTGAAAATGGCGACTTCCATGTTGAAGTATCACGTTTTGGCTGAATGCCAAATAAATAGCATCAAGTTTTCATCACCTGTTATGATAGTGCTCAAAAAAGTTGGATTCTTATCGGCTTTGTCGATGAATTCACCCGATATTATCATTCGTTCTTCCTTTAGTTCAGAGGTCAAAAGACGAGGAACAATGTACCGAGACATTCGATGCATGTTAAGATCCTTTGTCAAAATACGCTGGCAGCTAGTCTTCGTTAAGTGAGTGGCCTTAGCGATGTTGTCAAGAGTTTGGCAACGATCTTTACGAACACACTGAGATACCAAATTAACATCTTCCTCAGTCCGTGAAGTTGCAGGTCGGCCAGTACACGCATCATCAATGATGGATTCTCTGCCCTTTTTAAAACGCTGATACCACTCGTACACCTTCGATCTCGACATCGTAGAATCACCGTACACCTTCGTTAGCATTTCTAAAGTCACTGCAGGTGTTTTACCAAACGATGGCAAAATTTAATGTTACAGCGTTGTTCTTGAAAAGCCATGTTTCTTACTTCGCAGAACAAATTTGACTATCTCAGAACAAAAGGTCTGCGTGTGCAGTTCAATCATATGACATGGGCGAAATCATCCTGAACACGGAGGGGAGGGATGGTAGAATGCATTTCAAACGGTATTACTCTAATTACATGCTTTAGTTGTCATGGGTGACCGTAGTCCCCGAACTTTTGGATCTTACCACGTAAATAAAATCTAAAAAGTTGGGATAGGTAAAAGTAGGACGAATAGACCTGTTGCCAAGTTGTTCAATTTATCGCAAAATTGTTTTTATTAAAATATTCCGATTACTTAATTATTCAATAAATTATTTCGCGGAATACCTTGAATAGATTTGCGGAATACTAGTTGAGAACCACTGGTTTAGATAGTCGAATATAGTATGTACCTTGTGTAAAATCTAAGCAGTCGTTTAGGCTAACAACCTGATATACAAGATATACCTACATAAGATTAGAGACAAAATTTCCATTTCTGGAATTTTTCGAGAATTTCCTAAAGGAAATCTGGAATCACGATAAATAAATTAATTGCTAATTCGGAAATTCCCGGATCTCGAGGAAGCAAAAGTTCGGGAATCAGAATCACTAAATCAAGTGAAATAAAATATTAATCAAGTCTCATTTTATTTTCAGGTCGTTAGAGAAGTAAGTAAATTTCCAATCCTAAACAAAATTGTCATATCTATTAAGAAAGATTAGTTTCATAATTTTAATTAATAAATTAATATAATTTAGCTTGATATTGATAGAAAGAGAAATAATTAATAAATACTATATCTCTAAGCTATCCGTTCATATGTAAACTTGTCAGGCCAGATGGCTGAATGGTAATGCTCTCAGCATGTCACGTGCTAGGAAACGGGTTCGCGTCCCGAGTTTGGTAACTCCTGACAAGATTTTTCGCAGTGCTGGACCCGGCTTGGCGATCCCCGTCCTTCACCATCCGACCTCCCTCCACGGGTGTGGTTGCAGCCTGTGGTTGGAACTGCCACTGCCTCTTAGTAATCTCCCTGATTGGAAAGGGGCGTAAAATATTTCAAAAAAAAGTAAACCTGTCAAATATCGAACTCATTCATATTTTGCTCGATTTGTGCTGCTATCATAATAGTGATATAAGAATTTATTCTGATAGTAATAAGTGAGTTAAACAATCAGGTGAGAGTGAATACTGATCAAGTCGTGAAAAAGTATTGGAAGTAGGGTAGAAAGGCCGGAGCGTGTAAAGTGATCATTGGATAATACTACTATATATTTTTCAGCAACCTGGTGGTGAATGTCTAAACCAGGGTGGGTAAACTTTTCTGACCGCGGGCCACACGGACTTCTATAAGGTCTCTATCGGGGCGCATATAAAAAAATTGTTTTTACTTTCTGATACATGAGGTACTCATAGTAGAGAAATCATTGCGATTCGATTAAAATAAAACCAGCGTTTTATTTTAAACGAATTTTCGTTGTCCCCAATCGGTTGCATATTCAAAAATATCGGAAAATCGAGAGGGGGGTACATACCAAATTTCTTTTAAGGAGACATTTTAGCGTACAAAATCTAAATTTAATTAATTAATTATGTTGCTTATTTAAATAATTTAACATTTTTGTGGTAAAATTTAAAAAATCTTATACTTGCGCACGCATCGCCTTAGTTAAAACCTTATTACCTTAGTTTGCTCACCCTTAGTTAAAACCAAGAAATGCAATACCAGCAGATTTTTTGTGTGGGCCATATTTTCGAATATTTTTGGAATTTGCTTCAGGCCAATTAAAAATAGATCACCGGCCGTAGTTTCGACATCCCTGGTCTAAAATTATTGCAGAAGGACGGCATTGGTTTCGAGAGTGCATCTTATGAGAAGATTGCCAAAAAAAAATTAATTAAAAAAGTTTCAAGTTTTATCTTTAAATTTTTAAAATAAAATATTGAAAATACAATGCTTTTGTGTCCTGGTTATTGCATTTTGATCCTATTTAGGTTTACCTCCAGCGTAGAATGACCTGGCTGTTTATTCTCCATTAAGCTGGAACTTTTCTCCCATTTCAAAAGTTCAAAGTTTATTCAGTGGCCACTTGGCCCAATTCAGTCGGGTAAAATGGCCATTTGGCAAAAGTAAAAATAAAATAAAAATATAGCAAAGCGTGTAAAAAATAATATATTTCATTGACTCTACATGAAATACACTATATTCTATCAAAATATCAGATATGTAATAGCTAAGAAAAAAAAAAATACAAATAAATTTAGCTTAGAGTGGCCATTTTACCCTGCTCTCCCCTATAGGACCCGAGAATTTCAGCCTGATCCTTCAATTATGAAGTGAATGCTTAACCAGGCAGCCATATATAGCTGAAAAACTCAACGTTAAATTTTATCTAATTAGTATCGATTTTCTTTTCAGACAGTCGAAACTGTAACTACTTCATTAAATGATTAAATTTTTAATATTTTATAATTCATTCAACAATTAAATCATGTAAAAATACAATAAATAATACAATAAATTTAATATTTAAATCATTGGTAAATTAATTTAGTTAACTATACACTGTTTCTGTTGTATTCTTTATTGAGTAATCTTTAAGAAAAATAATCTCTCATAATTAAAAGAACTTTAATATGTTAAGGCCAGAAGAATCCGTGTTAAATCATATATCTCCCACATCTTCATATGTTAAGACAAAATCACTTTAGACAACCATTTTAAATTTATAAAATGAATTCGTTTTCCATTTCAAAAAATTTTAAGAGATTTATCAGAAGTTTTACTTGCAATCGAAACTAGTTCTAGTTAATTTTAACTTTAAAAAGATGTTAGAATAAAACAAAAATTATCTTGCTTATATTTGTATGTTCTTGATTTGTTGCATTTGCATGAACATTCAAACTGTTACGAATATTCAAATGCTTTTTATAAAAATTTTTACTTTTTGACAGATAAAAACAACAGTTTCTACTCATAAAAATGAAAATATTTACTTTTGTAAACAATTCGTGAGCGATAATAGAACTTCATTCATGACTAGATTAGCTGTTATTATTAATTTAGGTTTATCTTTTTCTTTGGAATTGTATAATAAATAGTACATATATTCTTTCTTTTAGCGTCAACGTGTAAGTAATTATTTATATATTTATTTTTATCAACAATTAGACTGATAATCTGATAATATATGATAAATAAATTTATAATCTTCTTCTTAATTTTTCCTTATTCCTCTTCATTAAACTCTTTTATTAGGAAATTGCTAATAATATCTCACCAATTGAAAAAAACTATAAGATTAATTCTTTAGAGTTTCTACCCGAAAATTAGCACGTATAATGTTTCAATATATTCTGTAACAAAAATAACAGATATCTCTTATATATATACTATGCTGGCTGATGGCTGCAAACCGTTTTAGCATATAGCCTAGCAACGAAAAATAACGATAAAATAAAAATTTTTAATGTTGAGAATTTAATGCGAATTATTAATCAACCTTTTCCCTCCATATTGATAATTTTTAAAATAAATTATTCATTACAAAAACAGTAATTTAATTAATTTAATTATATTTCAGCCAAACGGCGACAATGGTCCAAGGGTAATAAATTTTACTTTTTAATGAAATTTATATATTATAGAAACAATAACGTAATTAATTTAATTATATTTCAGTCATACGGAGTAAGTTCCACGTTAATAAATTTTACTTTTTAAAGAAATTTATTTATTTTGATTAATTGAATCATATTAAATCAATACAATTTTCTTCCTTGTATATAAGTACATAACTCTTAAATTTTCCTAATACACTATATTATTATATTATTTTAGTTAACATTTTAAAGTTATTTCCTAAAAATGATATTTATTCGAGATTATGATTTATTATTCAAAATTTTATAAGGCTCTTCCAAGATTAGTCTGCTGAAATATTTTGGTCATATTCTGGATTGAGAATATATTTGTACATTACAATAAAAACATTGAAAACAATTGAAATCGGGGATCGAACATAATTTTTTCCAGATATTGAATTAAAATATATGAATATGTTTTATTTTATTATATCCAGAATATTGATTCGACTTCCATTTTTTCCAAGACCAGGCAATATTTAGTAGTGGATCCTGAAAAATCCTCTGAATGTTACTTAAATTTTACTAACTGGTATTATAGTGATGAGAAAAATTTGAAAATCATAAATGATAATATAATTTTATGTCTTTTTTCAGTGTTTTAATGTGTAAAAAATATGAGAATGGGTATATCAGAATTAAATTTCTGATAGTACGAAGAGTATTCATAATAAAAATATTGTATATATTTCATCTTTGAATCACACTTCACATTTAATATATCCCCACCATTCTTGATCTCTTCCTTCTAAGAAGTAAGAGGTCAAAAATTATATCACATTTACAGTTAATCGGTACAATGATCTGATGATATAAAATCCATATACAGTATCATTTTTTTTTTGCTTGTTGTTATTAGTATGATTTTCTTCTATTTAAATAATTTATGATAATGTATTAAACATTTAGAAAGCATATGTTCATTATCTTTTTATATTTCATTAGGGATACCGAGTAAGTAATTCATTTTGATGTTTTTATGATTTAATGTATCTTTGTCTTCATTTTCAATAAAAGTACATGGCAAATATGACAATTAAATTAATTAATTTTAATGATTCAATAAATAATAAAATCCAGATTTTAGAAATAAAGTTTAATTCTCACTGAATAATCGTTACTTATTCATTAAACCGTCGATATGCAATTCTATATTATAATAAAATGTCATTGAATTCAGCAGAATCTCAGTCATTATCACTGCAGAAGTCATCTTAATCGTCAGAATTTTTGTTTTATACTTATTATTCACACTGAATTCTGAATTCTACACTGATGAAGACTGAGATTTTGCTGAATTCGGTGCAATTTATTATAGAGTGAATCGGGGAAAGTTGACCAACTTTTTCCTTTTACCCTAAAACTCACATCGTATTTGAATATTTTCATCTCATATTCTTTGTACTTAAAATTACCTGATTTTGCATATACGGCTCAATCAAAAACTTTGAAATAACAATGGGATCATTATTTATAATTCTTTTAATTAGTCATCTTATTCCGAATATTCGGATTAAGACGCCATTGCAATTTAAATAAATAGCAAAAATTAATTCTTTACTCATCCAACAAACTTCTTGTTCAATATATCATATAAATTTTAATAGAATAAATTATTAAATTCTATAAAATTACGAGAATTAAATAAAATCAAATATTTAGATATCGTATATATCCACGATGGCCTAGTTGCGGCTGAAGAGCCACAAGCCACTCTTTGATACCTTTAGTGTGGCTCCATATCATAAAAATCAAGAATTAATGTAGAGTAATCTCTTTTAATTAAGAAAGATATAGGAGTTATTCGTATAAAATAACACATCTCAAACATTTAGTAGAAAATGGATTTAACAATTTTTCTAAATCCTTTAAGAAGGATTTAAAAAAACTGCATATACAATTACTGCATACACAATTAGCATTAAACATATAATGAATTATTTCCTGAATGGGCCCATGCCATATTTTACATCGTCATTTTTATGTCATTTCCTTTTTTAACGTCCTGTAAGGTAGGTATAGGCGTACCATATATCTGTGAAGCATTGAAGCCTTTCTGTTTATATGCTATGCTGAAGTTTCAAACTTTCTTCCAACCCAAGATCCTGCTTGGATCCTTATATACGTTCTTATCATTTAATTTATGAAAACAATTTTATAAATACAAAAATTTAAATTCGGCATTTAATCCTACAAATAAAAATTGCTATCATTCTCTTTGATACTATGAAATGCAACTTTTAATCAATTACCTGACTTACAGTGGCTAAATTACAACGACATGGAAAGCAAAGTATTCTTTAATGTGTCTACTACCCAATTAATATATTAATTTTTACTACGCTGATATTATTACTATCAATAATAATCCTTCAAAAACTGACTATAATTTTTGAAAAAATTTCCACCTCACTGCGAATTTTTTGATTTCCAACACGAGCAATTGATAATCTGATATCAATTACTCGCATTGGAAATCTGAGTCATCTTCTATATTTTTGGCGGGCTTATAGGAGGTTATAATAAACCACTTATATCGCCACTTGTTTAAATACTAACGAATTAAAGAAAAGCTACTTCCCCGATTCACTATAATATACTCGTTGTCATTAGTATTCAGTGGTTTTAAGCATATTATTATATTTTATTAATATTTTAACCATTCGTACCTGTAACTATTTATATCTGAGACAAAGCGTGTTATATAGATATTGTTAATTCAAACAGAACCTATGGAAATCGAGAACTAATGGTGATAATCGTAAATAATTCACAGTGGCAAAAATTCATCCTTGAAATAGTTAACTGTCAGAAAGGAATAAATGCTCTTCTTATTGATATAAAGTTATTTTCCATAACTAACCAAAATAAAATTGTCTGTCTTCATCTTATCTATCAGCTAAGATTTAAGGAGTACAGATTTTTCTGATTATATTCCTTGTCTAGCAGCATTGCTGTTTGATCTTTCACAAAATTTTGACTCAGCTCAAAATAAAGAATGTGAAGCTAAACATAAATGTTAAAATTAATTCTGCAACTGTCTATATTTGCAGATTCCACATGGCATTTATTTGAAAATGCTCCACTCATGCCAATTAGCCATAAATTTTGTATGGATGTATAATTTATAGATTTACTACCAATGCCAGATATCAAATGCTTCCTGATTTGTTGTTCATAATTTTTAAAATATTCTATTTTAATTTAACTTTGATTAATAACTGAACCATACAATGCAATTCTTAATTTTTTTTTTTTAATGAAATCTTATATAAAATAGTTTGGAGTTTCTCTGATTGAATTAGTTTTATTTTATTTATTTAGCTAAATTTGTTTGAGAAAGTTAGATTGGATTATTAATTGAATACTAGTTACTAATTTATAGGCCTATATGTTAGGTTCAATATAATTCAATATGTTAAAAGTAACTATTTTGTATTTTCTATGCACGTCTCTGGTTTTGTTGATGCAGACTAGCAACCAGTGAAATCTATTTTATAAGCATAATTTTTCACCGATTTTAACACGCGATTAACACAGAGATTTTAAATCTGTCGCTTTTATTCATTTCCAATTTTCGAAAATATAAAACAAGTTCATTATTTTTTCTGACCCAAGTTTATTTACTCTTTTGATCTATAAATGTTTTTCTCTTTCACTTTTATAATAATCAATAATAATAATCACTGTATATCACGCGGTAGTCCTTTTATCATTAAAGATATGATGTCAACTTTGCTAATGAAATTAAAATTCTTGATCATTTCATTTATTCGCATAGATCCTTTAAACATAATTTAATCTGGAAAAAATAATAAATTTTATAATTTGATAATTAATTGTTTTTAAAAACTTTACTGCATTTCATAAAGTAGTCTCTTAATAATTCAGTTTGTAGAAAACAATATTTTGCACATAGTTCATGATCATTATAACGTTAAATTCTTTCCTTTCAATTTAAAATATGCGAAATCGTCTCCAATCTTTTGATCCACTTGACAGTTTATCTTATAAACTATATAATTTTCTGGATTTTCTTTTAATTCCCACCTGTGTAGAGTCCTATTCTTGGTCACGATTCTTTATTCACCAATAAAGAATCGTGACTAAGGATCATAGAATAAGATTTTCTCCCACTTTTAAGCATGTTTGTTTGCACAAAATTGTTATATTTAGTATC
>WUQG02057092.1:0-10112 GCA_011317285.2 Androctonus mauritanicus | reverse complement strand
CTCGAAAGTGCTGTAAGGAATTGAGAATATTACGTATACTACCGAGAAGAGCAGTGTGAGTTACGTTAGTTATTTTATAATCATTTTCAGTTTTTACATGAAATTTATAATAGTAATCACTAGAGAAACAGTATCAAAAGATATACTGTTCTCCTACTGATATTGATACATTTTATTAACAAAAACTATTTGCATTTGTAATTCATAATTTTTCTTTATCACAAAAGAATGAAAAACTTTTTACATAAAGTCAAATTTATAGATATTGCATATGTATATATCAAAGAATACTTATATTTATTATAATCTTTATTTTACTTGAATAATTTAATTGAAAGACAAATATTTAGTTAACAGACAATAAAATAAAAACAAAGAGCATTATTAATTGATTTCTAAACCAAACAAGAATTTTAATAAAAGCTCATTAGTAGATTAATACAAATATAAGATGTAAAAACTAAAACTTCTTTAGACAGTTTTATTTATTGCCTTTTATATGTAATATTTCAATATAAGAATCAGACCTGGAAATCATAGGACATATCCACTTTTTCCTTGAATCTATCTTCAGCAACAATATCTACATATTTATCAGTTTTCATAAAATTTTTGTTTAAATATTGAATTAATGCTAAAGCGTAGTTATTCATAGTTATATTTATAGATTAGTTTATCAAAAATTTTAGAAACTATTATGTTAAATTCTTTTGTAACACTTTTATGCTGATGTAATATAGCATCTGTATGTTATTTATTGGTTCTTTCTCTTGTCAGTCATATTATTTTATGTTATTTAATAAGTAATTTTAATGTTCATTATAACTGTAATGTGCAATATTTTTTATAAATTATATACAATGTATATATCATTTATCATATTGTATGTTGATTAAGGAGTGACATTTGTTATAATTTGTCTTTATTAAATTTATATTTGATTATTTAACTTATTAATGTTAAAAAGTTCTTGCTAATAAAACAATAAATTAAATATTTGCATTAAAAGAAACTAACAAACATGGGGAAATGGATTCATTAGTCATTATTCTACAGCCAATATTATAAAAATGATAAGTTCTTGAACAAAAGAGAAAATAAAAAACAGAAAAGAAGAGCAAATAGAGGAAGAAAGTCTGAATCCATTGCCTTCAGATGGCAAGAGATCTCCAGTCCCAAGATCACATTTGTTTGATCCAGGAAGAAGGCTAACAAAATGGGATAGATAGAATCCTAAAGTCTGATCTTTGACTTGAAGAAAACAATAAATCTGTGGAATCTGAATGCCTTGAAAGAAGTTATGTCTAGAGCAAAGAAAGAAAACTCTAAAGTAACAAATATTTTGTGTAAAATGTGAAAAATTCAGAAGACTAGCAACAAGAAGATACATAAGAAGAGAATTAGTCCAGTGAATTTTGAATCAATGAATGCAATGTTGATTCTCTTCTAAGTAAACTGAATCTGTTATTAAAATGAGCTCTGCTTGTGTAGTAAAATTAAGAACACTTAAGCTTGAGATAATTGCTCACATAATAGGAAGATCATATACAGTATAATAGCTACTAATGATAGATAGTTATATAAATGCAACAGCTATCTTTTATGTTAATATTAATCCTAGTCTGTAAATAGTTTTGTTGTTTTGTAATATTAATAGTTGACTGGTTGTTTTGCTTCCATTTAAATTCTGGATCTATGACTGCCACTTATCCACGAACTCAGATAGTTTATTAGTTAGAATCTTGATGATGTGGCTATTAATGAATGTAACTCTGCAGACCTGAGAAAAGCCCAAAGACAAATTTTATATTAATTTGTTTATACTGTGCAATTTCAATAATTCAAATATCATTCATAAATAAGGTTTAGAAAAATCCAACAAAATGTGCTACAGTTAAGATCATTTGTTATTAAGAACTGAATTTAATTAGAAGAATTTAAAGTATATGTCTATATGTGTGATTGTGTCTTTCATGTTTCTTCTGTGCACATATCTTTCCCCAAAAATGCAATTTTTATTGCTTTTGAGATATACAATTTTATGAAGAATATTGAAAACATGATATTACTGCTGAAAAACTAGCTTAACTGTCCAGACATTTAATTAAAAGTACAAGTCAGTAGTTTCATTGTGTTAAACATATTGGAGCCTACAGTCTTATAAGCATACCATTCAAAATTACACACGCAACCCAGACTGCATGTTATACAGCTCTGCACAAAACTCTATTCTTTGAGTTTTCCATGCAATTTTTGGACTGGTCTATCATTATATGTGGCAATGCCATTGTTATAATTTAATGCAAGTTTTGCCCTCTACTATCAAAAATTTGATTTTTTAATTTTTTTTTTAAACAATAGTACACAATACAATATTTTAAAATGTATGAAATCCTCATAAAATTTAATTTAATTAACATTAATTTATTATATAGGATTTATTACATTCTCAGTAAAATATAATTACTTACAGTTATATTTAAATATAATTGTAAGTAGAACAGAATTATATTTCTATTATAGAATTCTTCACTTTTTGCTGTTATAGTATAGCATAACTGCAGATGTCTGCTTTTTTGATAATTAATTACAAACTAATGAAATATTGTATAAGGTTCATTTATATTCCATTATATGAAATAACCCTCTTGATTTTAAGAAGAAAATAATTAAAAAGCTTTTCAAACGAAAGGTATCAGATTAATTTATGTAAATAACAAACAAAAAAAATCCTGGCCAAGCATGTATGTTAAAAATCTATAGAAAAGATGGGTACAATTTAAGAATATAAAGATTTATGACTATTTGGAAAATATTTTGCCTGCAACTTTTGAATAGTGTCATTTCATTGTCTTATTAATTTTTTATTTTTATCATAAATGTCCATATTTTGAAAAAACTTGCAGTCTAATTTTGCCTATAACCTGATATTGTATTGTATTGCATTATGTATTTGTCTAATTAATTTCTCATGGCCCAAATACAGTCTGCATTTATATCATTTTAAAAAGAAAATCTTTTTAGTAAATTTAAATCAGAAATAAAAATAACATCTTTTGATGTTTAATTTATATGATCAATTACTATTTTCTGCAAAACTGTGAAGATTGATATCTAATTTCAGTGATATATGTTTTTTTAATAAGAATATTTTAAAAATAATTAAATATAATATCAAAATTCAATTCATGCAATTTCAATTCACTATTTTATTAAATATGTATGGATAAAAGCAATCATCTATTACTGAAAAGTATAAGTTATGCTTAATGATTCATATTAGTTATGTTTAGCTTTAAGAACATAGGTTGCATATTTTTTTTTGATAAAAAAAAGCAACAGCCTATGTTTGCATTCAAAATACTTCTTTTTTGGAATCGACAGAGTACTTTACCAGAATGCAAATCTACTTATATGGATAATTATTTATCAATGCATATTAAAATTTTATTTTCTAATATATAAAAATTAAAAATAAACTGAAAAAATAAATATGTATTTGAAATTCCAATCACAATTGAAAAAGAATGAAAGTAAAATAAAGATTTGAATTTATTAAAATATTTAAAATTAACAATTTACTAAAGTATAGTAATGAATATTTAACTAAAAACACATTTAAATTTAATTATATTGAGCTTTGTGAAATAATATTTATCAAAAAATATTTTTGTCTCAACTAATAGTTATATTAATTAATAAATTACTACCAGAATAATTTTATTCATATGTTGCAAGCTAATCATGTAATCTGGAGTGCAAGCTATGTCTGATGGTGAATGACCACATCCAACAATACGTACATGTTTCCTTTCATTCCTTGCCAGTGTAAGAATCTAAATTTTAATAATAAACAATATAAAAATTATGATTTCAAAACTTTTAATATTTAAAAATTGTCTATGACACATACTTGAACAATTTCTTCATGAGTTTTTGGTGCAAATAACAATTCAGGTACACAGCTGAAAGTTTTAGACCAGTTAGAAAAAACAACACCAGGTATACCACTTGCCTATATTTTGGAATTATAAGCAATTTAAATTATACTTATTTACAAAATAAAAATATTAATATATTAAACATATAACATATATTGTTTTAATTAAAACATGAATAAGTTAATATTAGCATAAAATAAAATTATATAGTGCTATTTCAAAAATTATTGAAATTACTAATTCGATTTATTATATAAAATATAATAATTACTAATTTTTCTAGATAATCTCAAAAATATTAGTTTTGAGTCTGATAATTAAATATGAACTGCTGCTTTAAGTTAAACTTCATGCTGATTAGAATTACTGAAAACATTGTTTTTTAGTTATTTTATAGTTTTATTTATTGAAAAGCATTTAATATTTAAAAAAAAAAAAAGTAAACTATCACAAGCAAACTAATTACAGTATTGAGATGATTATCTCAAATTGTAAAAAAAATATTTTAAGCTTTTTTAAACAATCCACCAAGTTATTATAAATCAAAGCAAATATTTTAACTTCTTAATACTATTTTTTGCTTCCTTTTTTACACAGAATTTTTTGAATAGCCATTTTTTATTTTTTTAAGATCTTACGTAAAAAAATAGTTTCTCTAAGAAATGTCCAATAACAATATGTTAATATTTTTTCAAACACTATTTAACCTACTTTCTGAAGGGAGTGGAAGCTTATAAAATCAGATCAATGTCTGTCTGTGAGTGTCCCCCACTAATAAGTTTTGAACTATTTATCAATTTTCACAAACTTTGGTAATGATGTTCAACCATTAAATGACACCTTGATGTCACATGCTTTATTCTGTAAAATAGTATTTCATTTTTATTACAATTTTAGTTTATATTAATGACAATAGATGGCACTAAGTATTAGAAGTATAGGGATTAATTACCTAATTTCTTAACAATTTCTTACCTAATTTCTTAACAAAGTACTTTATCTCAATATCTAACACAAAAGTAACAGTTCTGATATGACTTCTATGATAGAATAATGGATGAAGTTTAGAAAATACCAATAATTTATGACATCATTGGGACATCTATGCTGATAAAAATTAGAAACACAAAACCAATGGATTCCAAATGTTAAATAAATGTCACCTTCAGAACAAAAGCAATTTTAATTCTTTCTGAAATAATTTGTTAATCCACTTGTGCCAAAATTTTCTTTGCAACACAAAAAATCTATGTTCAAAATTTAAAATCAGATGAGTGATTACAGATGTTTATATCAGTGGTCTCAAACTCAAAAAGCTTTGTGCCTGAATATGTAAATTGAAAGGAAATAAAGGGCTGAATATTTTTAAACAAAATTTGCAGTGAAAGGAAAATATTTGTAATTACTTTCATTTTTTCTTACAAAGATATCAAAATAACATTATATAATTATAAAACAGTTTTAATAACATTAAATTGTGATAATTTTCCAACTGTAACACATATTTAAACAAATAGCTAAAACATCGCAGGTCAAACAAAATTGTTTTATGGGCTAGATGTTGCCTGTGGACTGACAGTTTGAGACCACTGGTTTATATAACTGTTTCTTTTTCTTTAATCTCCTTCAATTTTGCTTATTAGGACAAAATTTTTAATAAATTAAATAAGCTAAAAATACTCATATTCTAAATTTGATTAAAAATAATTGAACAATGTAACCTATAAATAGTGTTTACAGAGAATGAATCTACATTTATTTTGGCATAATTAATATTGAAATTTTTATAGGATTAGATAATCCAATGATATTTGTATTCCAAATTATAACAGAAGTTAAGAATTCCAGCAGATGGAAAGAGAAATGTTGTGAATGGTTCTTCCACTAAAATGAATGATTTTAATTTTATACTTTTAGACATACTACTTCCTGCATTATCTAGCAAATTATATATCATATCAATTACAGTCTGTGTTTTTTCTCCTTGTCTTTGGTATTAATTACCCAATTTTCTAAAAATGAATTATTAATGCCAAAGAAGTACTAATGAATTATTAATTACAAAAAATCTGAATATTTCTAAAATATTTAAAATTTATAATCACAGCATGTTGGTCATATTTCTAATACCCTATTTACACTATGTAATATAAACCAGTTCAAGTCATAGAACTTATTTAATCTCATAAATGTGAATGGAACACGGATAGCCAAACTCATTTGAAAATGTCACACACTAGTGCAAATCAGTTTAGATTGAACAAGGAAGGTCTATAGGGTTCAAACTGAAACTCATTCCTAATTGGATGTTGGTTCGGGATGAAACAAGAAGTGCTGCCATTATTTTTTTTCTCACTTAAGAAGTTAAATTCCTTGATGAGAACTTGTAAGTAGCATTTTGATGAAAATTTTAATCTAATTTTACATATACAGTATTTACTTATAGTTAATATATTTAAAACTTTAATTATAATTTAAGGTGATTTTATTCCTTCGAAAGAAATAGAAGAAAGTGATAGCCCCACATATATCCCTCAAAGAAGTGGAAGTATATTATTCAATTCCAGAGGTCACTGTGTAATGTAAACTGATTAAACAATATTATAATATAAATGACGTCTTCTCTCAAACTCATCAAATTTTGAACAAGATCATTTACAAACTGGTTTATATTGCATAGTGTAAACAGGGTATAACCCTCTTACCTGCTTTCTTAAAACGAATTTAGAGATATCTGAAGGCTTAGGTTTGATTTCATACTAACTTTATGGCTTTTTTTTAAATCTTGCTTGAATTTTTCTCATAGAAATGAACAAATATATAAATTTTTAATGTACAATGTTAGTAAAATATTTTCTTCTAGTAACTAAACAGCAATTGGAATAATACAAATAATACAAATACTGTTGATCCCCAACTTATGTTATGACCAATTCAAACCATTTTCCAACTTTATGTTAGCCAAATTTCAGAGTTACATTAGCCATTAACATTTTTTTGAATGAATATGTGGGCCAACCATGCAATAAAGCATTCATTTACTACTTTCAAGAGTCCAGGTTCAATTCCATATCCTACACTCAAATTAGTGAGATTAGGACTTTTAGTGAGGTTCTGGATCCTCAACTTTATGGTTGATCTCATTATTAGTGTTGGTCAACCTATGATAAGAGTATGAAATCAGTAAATGATGTCTCTTTTATTTTACATAATTTTTCATTGTATATTTAGTTTTCCATATAGTACTGTATATGTACAGTATTAAAACATTTTTATTCTAAACATAAAATACTATAGAATTTATCTTCTTCTGGAGTCTCAAAATAAAGAACTAATACTGGATAGATTATATTTGCATTTATCCTAATGATTTCTTTTCACATTACAGTACCTGCTAAATACCATCAAGTACAAATACTGCATCTTTATTCAATAACTTACATTATCAAAATAAAGACACAGTATTTCTTGTCTTTCAGTAATATAAGTTGGGGATTAAATATATTTGTATTATTTCAATTGCTTATTTGGTTATTTGAAGAAAATTGAATGGAAAATTTTTTGTAATTGACATATTGAAAAAAAAAGCAACTGAGTTCTATATAAAATTTTAGTTGTAAAAATAAATAAAAATATAAAAACTACAAAAAATTAGCTTTCAGATTTTTGCTAACCACCACCACTACCAGATGATGAATATAATAGCACATATGGAGTGCATTCAATATTAGTGGAATTGCATAGGAAATTTTTAATTACAAAGATTTAATACTCATTAATTAACTTTTTAAATTATTGTTTTATAAATGATTATATATATGATGATAAAGTTTTAAACAAATCAGAGATAGTATACAGACAATCCAATTTACATAGTTTCAAATTTATGTAGGATTATTTTTAGATAATGAGCTGGATTCAAACCTGGCCCTTTCAGAAAAACAATGTGTGGAATTCAAAACTGAATTTAGATCTTCATGATGGTAAGTGACTGCTTTATCATACAACTTATATGCTTATTCTTTAATCTGTTTTTAGTGTTTCATCATTGTGAGACTAGTACCATATAATGTATACACCAACATAGATGTTTTGATTTACTTAGAGTTTCATTGAATGATCCACCTACATAAATTAGGCATTGCATGTACACTTATGTGCTCCATGTATCAATATTGTTCAGCTATGTACATTTAAGATTCACCAACATATAAAAATTGTTCGATTTTTGAAGTCTTATTCAGGTCAATCTTATCATCATTGCACTTATTTGTATAAATTCATTTACCAATAGCATTATCTCATTAAAAATTTATTCTTTCAGAACCAATCAAAAAATTATGCAAATCAAGAACTGAAATATTTTACAGCACTACAAGCAAAGACAATTTTTATGGTAAAACGTATTCAAACTTTATTACTAGTCCCTCATCAGAACCATCTTAACAGTTTTGAACATATATCATTACAGAATATCAGTAATTTAAATTGTTTCTATTATAGAATAGTGCATGCTAATCCATAATCCATAAATGATAGCTGTAGGATTCTAATTTACTATTTTATTATTTGTTATCTTAAAAACTTATATTAACTAATATTTATTGTATCTATAAATACTTTATATTATAAAATTGATGCTCTGCATGCGCTATTCTATAATAGAAACAATTTAAATTACTGATATTCTGTAATGATATATGTTTGAAACTGTTAAGATGGTACTGATGAGAGACTAGTAATAAAGTCCGAAAACATTTTACTATAAAAACTGTCTTTGCTTGTAGGGCTGTAAAATATTTCTGTTATAATTAAAAGCAAAGTTTATATATTTTTGAAATCAAGAACTGTTATCTAGCAAAGAAATTTATTATAAAAATGAAACCTTTTTGAGAGTTAAAAAAATTTAAATGTAATTTTGCATTCATTTATACAGTATTAGACATCTATCTCTCAATTTACACAGAAGATTGGTTTCTCAGAATATCGTGTAAATCAATATCATGGTTTTTTGAATATTTAAAAAAAAAAAAAAAAAACATAGTTTAGTCAGTTATTTAATTAAATTCATTTATATCAACATAAAATAATAATAAAATATAAATGAAAGCAAAAAAATATCAATCCATTCATGAAACAACAAATATAAAAAGCAGTAATGTAATTCATTTTATAGAAACTAGAAATATAAAATTCATAAAAATATAGAACTTTGAAAATCATCTTTATCAGTCAGTCAAAAACATTAAATACAAACAGTATACAGTGATTCTCATTATTTGCAGATTCCATATTCATCTATTCAACTAGCAACACAAAGCAAAGGATGAAAATGTTGGAAAGAAAAGTTCACAAGAACCTAACTCTATATTTCCCATAGATATAAAATGGTTCAGTATTCACTAATTCAACATCTGCAAAGGATTTATAGAACATAACTACCACGAATAGCAAGAATCGACTGTATATCTGACTTATATCCTTCATTAAACTTCAAGTAAAATGTATATAGAATCCCAAATTATCAAAAGTATTATCCAAATTGATTTTACTTTTCCTAAGATATTCTGGACTTAAAACTATTTCAGCATTATTTTAATCAAATAATAGAATACAATACTCCACAAGTAAAAGCAGCTTTCTTTCAAACAAATCTCAATTCCATACGTATTTATTTTTCACATTTCATTGACTCATTGCTTTATGTCACAAATTGTCTTAATTTGTGTTTTGTTTAACGTCCAAGACCTTTTCTTTATCTGTATAAAATAGCTCAAAGTTTTTTGATATTCACTTTCATAAGTTAAATAATTTATTTAACTTGTAAAAGTACTTCTACACTTTTACAAGTTAAAACGCACATGCTCCAACATGCTCCTATTATTAATTAATTATTCTACAACAGTATGAAATCTTAACAATTCATGATGCATAAGCTTGTGAACCAATGAAATGTGAAAAATAAACACTCCTTCCTGAACGTATTAGGCCTTGTGGCCTGTTACGATCTCACGCCATCTGCGATGAGGTCTACCAATGTGTCGTTTTCCTAGTGGTGTGTAGTACAGAATCTTCTGTGGAATTCTATTCCATTCCATTCTGTGAAGATGGTCATACCAATTTTTTCTATATTTATGTATATGGTTAATTATTGGTTTCTCTTTAAGTTCT
>WUQG02057081.1:0-10112 GCA_011317285.2 Androctonus mauritanicus | reverse complement strand
CTTGAAAATCTGGGGCTGATAGCTGATGGTGGATTAAAGAATGGATTTTTATTGCGTCTTCTCGGGTAGAAAGTGATATGTTTTCTCGCAAATCATCTGAAGTTTTGAAGCCTTTTGGTAAAGTTTTTAGCTTGACGGAAAAAGAAAACATCAAAAGGTTGACAGTATCTTTCACATAAAATTATCATGGTAATTTTAAATAAAAACATCTTATTTCTAATTATATTAAAAAAACATATATGTATATATTCAAGCACCGAACCCACGACAAACTGCATGACTGTCGGCCACCGTAACCATCAAGCCACGCCCCCAACTTTCGAACGAAATGTTTTTAATAGTATATAATAGTGATATCAGAAAACAGATTTTGGATGCGGATTTTGCATGTTCTAAGGCGCATTCGAAGGAAAGCTCGAACACGTCTCTCCTTATTTTGACTGTAGATTAACACATATAAAAATTGTCCAAACCCCGGACCTGATAGCTACGACCTCCCCTTGTAAGTATTCCTTCAGTAGATCTAGATATACCTAAATGGTTTAAAAAAACTGGAAAATAGATGTTCAATGTATAGATGTTTATTTTATAAAAAATTGTATTTTAAAAAATGATTCTTAATAAATAGACACCTTGAAAAAGTTCATCACACTGCTCTTTTCAAACAACACCCTTCAAAAGATTAAATTAATTAGATATAAACAAGAAATACCCTGTAACTGAGCTAAAGCAAATATCCCCTAAAAACATTAACAAGATTGTTGTATCGTTAATAGATTCTGAACAGAATGATTTATTAGTATTTCTTCTAGACAGAATCAATAAAAATATATCAGATAACGAAATTGTATTACTCAATAATATAACAGATTTGAAGTTCATATATAAAGGAACAACAGATTGTGGAAAAGGCAATCCTGCTCATATAATTGAGTTTGTAATTAATTCAATTTTTCATCTTTTAATTTTTAATATTTATAAATTAATATATTTTAAAGCTTTATTGAAATTTCAATTTTTATTCATTTAAATATTTTAAGAGGGATTCCGAAAAAATGTACAATGTTTTTACCTTTTTTAATTTTAATAATTTTTTTATTTTTCGTATAAATTATTAAAACTTTTATGTGAAAATTAAGCAGCTCTCTGACCCAAAATCAGTTAGTCCAAAATTAGGTAAATGGGCTGTTTTTCGAATTTTAATGATTTTTATTCATTATTGTATAAATTATAAAAATTTTTCTTAAGAAATTAATACAAAATGCTGATTTTTGAAATTCTGGCCATTTCCCTCAAATTTAATAACTTACCAAAAGTCGGAAGTAGGGAGATGGTGTGCCGGAAAAATGTAGAATGTGTGATTAAGGAAAGTGTAATCGTCAAATGAGACAGCATACATCAAGTTCGTGAACAGTACATACCAACGTTTATTGTTAATTACTGTACACACGAGGTCCAATATGATCATCATTCAGACATTCCAAGAACTGCATAACGCGTGCGTGGCATAACATCTTCCACAGCGAGGCGCAGCATATCGGCGCGGAAGATATGGTACATTCAAGGATATCGATGCGTGCGCCTCATGCACTTTTTGCAACATCCGAATGGTGGTCATAATGAACCTCATGTGAAATTAACAATAAATGTTGGCATATATTGTACAGAAACTTGATATGTGCTGTCTCATTTGGCGATTACACATTGCTTAATCACACATTCTACAATTCTACAGTGCCACAATCCCCTGTCAGTGACATTTGCTACTAAATTTGTTTTCTTTCGAAATCGAAATGGCATGTTCTACTATGTTAAGTCCATCGAATTTTGTTACTTTTCATCCAATACATGACACGCTAAAACGTTCTGAACGCTTCGCGTTACTTTATGTCCACCAGGTATATCAGAGAATGGTTTAAACTTAAAAATTATTTTGTTATCGATAACTTAAAAACAGTGAACATTTTTAATTAAATTTGTCTTAATAACTTTATAATTATTTTATTCAGTCTAGAATTTTTTCGAAAGTATTATTCGAAAGAGATTTCTCCGAAACAGTTTTTGTTAAGTTAATTTTGTTAAACTAATTTTATTAAAGAAACTTCTAATTTCAAGTAATCCTTAATTAATTATAAAATAGATGAACATTTTTTCTAACGAAAAAATTTTAATCTGTGTTGTTTAATTAGGTCTTCAGACATCAAATATTCAGAATAAAAATTTCGTTATTTCCGATAGTATTCTACAATCAAAAACATAGATTCAGATTTCACTTATGTATATAAAATATTTTTATATAATAAAAAAAATTCAAACACAATTAAATAACTAAAACAGATTGTCGAAATGGCATCGAAATCTCTCTTTCAGAACATCGTGTTTCGAATTCATTCTCTACTTAGTAATCAATAGTTTGGAATGTAGCGCCATTTGTTGAGAAAAGGATAAGAGACATTTGTAGGATTTCGGAGACACCTTTCCTTTGCCTACAGGATATACGATACTATGTCGTCATAGTTTCGAGTATACCCCTTTGGCAGCTGTCAAATAGAAAATATGTGCACAGCAAAATCAGACTTTAGTCGCTGAAGTTACAATAATAACTGTCTAGAGATCACCTTTAAGATAACGAACCCTTCGATTAAATAACTTCTCTACTTCATAAAATATTTTTTGTGTTCAAGTAAATAATGTGAAGAGATTATTTCCAGAAAACATTAAATCAAAAACTAAAAACAATATTTTTGATGAGAGAAATGGCAGCAGGTGTACCGCAATATATTTTCAGCAATCAGTAGTTCGGTGTTGAGTAGTTCTAAACAGCGGAGGCCGGTGTGCCGAGTTCTAACGGGTTCGCGTGCCACACAGGAGGACCGGATTTGCGTTACGCGTCAGGCATAACTTGAAAATTTTTTCTAGATTCTGGGCCCAGTCCGACCATCCCTGTCTTCTACCATCCGGCTCTACTCCACAGATATGGGTGCAGCCCCTGTTTGTAACTGACCCCTTAGTAACCTCCACATGATAGGCTGCCCTATATTAACGAGTGAAGCCACTGAAATGATGGGAAATGTGGTATAATAGTGCATATTGAGTACTATACTCTTTTAATTAATTATTTGTTTCCGGACGTCATATTTATTAACATATATGAAATACGTCTGGCCACCGAAACCAAGTCAGTTTGCGATATCGTCGATTTTACGACGTTGCTACATTCGTTTACGCCACCAGTCGGACGGCTTCACTCGCTAAAAATTATTACTTATTATATTTTTAGATTATTTAATTGTTGAATGAATTATAAAATATTCAAAATTTAATAATTCAGTAAACTGCACACAACTAAAGATAACTGAGAAGAAAATCGATACGAATTAGATAAAATTTAACATTTCGTTTTCAGATATATATAGCTGAGTGGTTAAGTATTCACTTTATATCGGAAGGATCCGGCTGAAATTCTCGAGTCCTGTACTTCCAATATTTTCCCCCCGACTTGATCAGTCTCCAACCTAAGCGATTGTTTAACTCATTTATTCCTATCAGAATAAATTCTTGTTTCGCCATTATGATAGCAGCACAGATCGAGCAAAATATGAATTGGTTCCGTATTTGACAGTTAACTTATCATCTTATATAGTATTTATTAGTTATTTGACTTTCTATAAATATCAAGCTAGATTATATTAATTCATTAATTAAAATTATAAAGCTAATCTTCGTTAATAGATATGACAAATTTATTAAGCGTTGGAAATTTACTTACTTCATAATTGGACTGTAAACAAAATGAGACTTGATTAATATTTCGTTTTATTTAGCGGTTGTGTTTCCCAAACTTTTTGCTTTCTCTAGATTCCAGATTTCCTTTAGGAAATTTTCGAAAAATTCCAGAAATTTGAATTTTTGTTCCTAATCTTATGTAGATATATCTTCTATATCAGGTTTTTAGCCTAAACGACTGCTTATTTTTTATACTACATAATCATTATAATTTGACTATCTAGATCAACAGATATACCTGTTTGAAATATTTAGGAACCTCCTAGTTTGGTTACGTAATTTTTTAAAACAGCTCTATTGTTTCTGACCATTAGTTGATTATGGGAGTTTTAATGATTGAAGACTAACTATTCACTCATATCCTCTGATAGACTATATCCCCTATATTCCTTTGACGTTACAGACGCAATTGTTATTCTGAGCAACTGCTGAATGGAGTAAAAACCAGATATTTGTTTTGGCTTTTGTTTACGTAAACATCATCGCAAATCTGCCTATTTCCATAGAAATCTTTAAAACTGCAATGAAGTGGATAATTTTTATTCAATTTATCGATCTACATATTTTAAATATTATTTTGAGATTAGTTTCAGATAATTTTCTTTCTGAAGTATAAAGTTAGTAAGAGTGAGGCCATAAACCACATTACTTATTCCGTTAGCTTATTGACTCGACGATGTGGTAGGATCGAGAGGGCCAGATTTATTAATGTATGGCTATAAAATATTTAGGATGCGAATTGGCAGGATGTTTTTAATTCCTAAGTTTTATAAGAATTTTCTCAAGAATTCCGAAATAATAATAATAAGCTTTTCCACAGTCGGGAATCGAGACTTTCTGGTATATCTCGAGATTTCTCTAGACGGAAATCTCCAGCACACTCATTATATCAAATTTCTTTATATATGGAAGAAAAGCATATTCCTATGTTTATCGATTTTGATGCTTTCTGCCATTTTAAAAACACGCTATCCAATCCAATCCAATCCTAGCCATTAATTCGTGTCCGATTCTTAGCTATTCTATGGGTCATGCCCCTCCATGTCCTCTTGTCCCTGACCAAATCCTTCAGTTCCCTGATGTTCTTGCCCGTATCCCTCTTGATCGTTTCCAGCGAACGAGTCTTTGGTCTTCATACCAGTATCACATCCTTCTCCAGCGAGTTAGCCCGCATCACATGGCCAAAATACGTCATTTTCTGTTTGGTAATCTTGCCTTCTAGGGAAACATCAGGATTGATGCGCTGCATGACAGACATATTAGTGACCCTCGCTGTCTAGGGTATCCTCAAGAGCCTTCTCCAGCACCACAATTCGAACGCATCAATCTTTCTTCTGTCGGCCTCTGTTAAGGTCCAGTCTAACATTCGTAAGTCGCAATGGGAAACACAATGGCAGTGACTAGTCTGCGCTTGGTGGTGATTGAGACATCCTTACACCTCCAAATTCGGTCCATGTTGGCCATCACTGTGCGCCCGAGGGCGATTCGTCATGTGATTTCAGGGCGCCAATCGCCGTTACGATATATCATGGAGCCCAGGAAGATGAATCTGTCGACCACCTCGATCTTCTCTTTGTTGATCTTTATATGGGTTTCCGTGGTGGCAGTGGTCATAATTTTCGTTTTCTTGATATTCAATTGAAGTCCCATCTTTTCACTTTCGTTTTTTAGCTTCACTCTCATCAAATTTAGGTCCTTCTCGCTTTCCACCAGCAAAATCGTGTCGTTAGAGAATCTGAGGTTGCTTATTATCCGACCCCAGTCTTCACCCCCACATTAGATTCGTCTAGCTCCAGTTTCCTCATGATCACTTCAACGTAAAGATTGAAGAGAAACGGAGAAAAGATGTAGCCCTGTCTGGTCCCTTTCTTGATTTTGATCCATCTAAGGTAAGCAATGTGATCGCGGGTCCCACGGCCCGTCTAAATCTTGCTTGGACCTCTGGTAATTCCCGATCAATGACCTTATCCAGTCGCTTCTGAATAATTTTCAGAAGAACCTTACTGGCGTGTGGTATGAAGGCAACGGTTCGTAGCTAATGCAGTCCTTCGTGCCTCCCTTTTTTGGTATGGGAATGAAAACTGACCGCCTCCACTCAGCAGGCCACGTGCAGGATTTCCAAATCTTCTGGCAAAGGGCCTCAAGACAGCTCTAGGAATTGATCTGAGCAATTCGGCAGGGATCCCGTCGATGCCTGGCGCCTTGTTGCTTGGTAGCTGTCTCATCGCCCACTCCATTTCGCTGTCCAGAAGATCTGGCTCCCGGTGCCGCTGGTCTGCCTGATCGTCATTTTGTTGATCGCCAACGAAGGTGTACAAGTTTTCAGTGTATTCTCGCCACCCCTCCTTTATGTCTTGCTGGTCAATCTGTTCGTTGCCATCTCGATCTTTGATGGTTGATTGACGGGCTAAGAAAGGAGTCTTCACCTGCTTCACAATGTCGAATAGTTCTCGGGTTCGGCTATTCCTGAAAGAACTTCGGGACTGGAGCAGCGGGCATTAAGACCGTTGTTGTCGATCCGTGCCTCGCATTGAAAAACCACATGCAACCGCCTGGTCTCGTCCACCTCGCCTTTGGCCTTGACTTCTCCGCGATCTGCGGGGACTGCTCAGTTAGCCAAACAGCACCCCTGGATGGCATCTTGTGGGAGATATATTCCATAGGAGTCTGTATGATATTTCCTTCGATCGTTGCCCATAATTCATCGGTTTGATCACCCTTCAGAAAGAGCGCATCGAACCTGTTCCTCACTTCGATCGTGTATTGGGCTGGGATTTTGCTGACATCAAACTTCTTTGCTGTCGCTGTCCTCTTGAGTTTGCACAACCGATCCTTGATCTTGGCAATGAGTAGTTGGTGATGAACCCACAGTCTGCTCTTGGGAAGGTTTTAGCTGCTGAAATAGAGCCCCTCTGCTGACAAACGATGTAATCGATCTCGTTGCGGTGTTGGCCATTGGACGAAGTCCAGGTGTACAGGCGACATTTGTGTTACTTGAAGAAAGTGTTGATGAACCTAAGCTTCTTCTCCTAGCGGAATTGCCCCAGGCGGTTCCCTGCTTCGTTCCGATCGCCAAACCCATGTCTTCCAACCGCCTGTCCATTTTCTCCGTTGCCAACTTTGGCATTGAAATCGTCCATGACATAAATAATGTCGTTTTTGGGAGTCTAGTCGAGAGCATTCTGAACGGCTGCGGAGAAATCTATGATGCTCTGCTCGTCTGCATCTGCTGTTGGGACGTAGACTTGGATGATGGTTACCCATCTTCCCCCCGATGGGGTCCCCCTGAGGCGAATGGTCATAATGCGATCAGTGATGCACCTAGCATTCTCTATGTGCTTTGCCAATCTTTTGTTAACAATGAAGGCCACTCCACGTCTTCTATCGTGATCATTCCCGAGAAGTGAACTATATATTCAACTGACTTAAGGTCTGTCTAGCCCGTCCAGTGGAGCTCGCTAACTTCCAGTAGTTCCAGGACTGTCCTTGTGACCTCGCGCTTGATAATCTGCAATTTCCCTATGTTCAGGCCTCTAAACTTTCCATGTTCCGATTGTAAATAAATCCTTGCAGATCAGGTGGTCCTTTTTTGTCAGTGGCTACATCAGCAGTCGGGCCTCCAGGTGGGTTTGTTTCGCTTGTGTCATTTTCGTCTTGGCTATTTTGGTTCCTCCTTTGCTCTTCCCCAGTAGCATGGTCGATGTTGTCCACCCCGGAGAGCCCGCCGTCCAACACCACATCGGTAACATTTCGGTCTTGATCCATAGAATTTCAAGGTGAACATTTTACGGAGTAATTCACAATTGCTTTCCCCAACCCCCATCACTGCGCCGCAAAATCTCTAAAGATGCATTAAAATCCAATTGTTACTTTAGGGTAAGTTATTTTCTAATTGGCAGAATTCTTTCAATATAAGAAGAATCAATAACTATAGTATATATATGATTTGAATTATCTTGGAAAAATAAACAAACAATTAATATTAACTTATCTCTGAATTTATTATTATTGCGAACTGATTTCTTAATTTGTTTCCTTGGTTATTTTTCACAGGAATGTATAGATTATTTAATATTTTTACATTTTTGTACAAACTATTTTAAATAAATAAATAAAAAAAATATATAAAATATTTTATTCTTTTATGCCTAAATTTGAGCCAAATATTTGTGAATATATTACAATGTGTTAAAAGTTTTTTTCTGTGCATTTGTAAAAAGAATACGTGATAAAAATTAGCTCGTATAGATGATTTATTAAAGATGTAATGTAGTTGACAAAAATACTATTTCTATCAATTGTGATCGATAAAATTTTTAATGAACACTATATCATTAACTAGAAAGAAAAAATCAGAAACCATTCCATAAAGATGTTTTAAACGCTAAATAATAAATATAAAGCATACAACTGACTCCTTTACACCAGGAATTATTTTATAGAATAAACAATTCCTGGTGTAAAACACTACTGTTGGCTACTACTGGTGTATATTCAATCGATAAATTCAAATATTTGGAATTATGTATTCAACGATTATCCATGATTCGTTATATCGACTAGCAAACATCAACATTCTAAGTATTTTCAAAGTATTAAATCCTGTTTTTTTTAATTATCCAATGGTTAGTAAGATCATATTCCAATTCTTAACAAAAGCGTCCTTTCTGTATGCTATTTGAATAGCGTCCTTTCAGTATGTTATTTGAATAGCGTGTTAAGACAAATGCTTTAAAAAAAGCGATTTAAACGAAGAAAGTGTCGTATTTAGTCCCATTTCAAGAAAACGTAAACATGGTCCAAGTCCGTGGAAATTAATGAGAAAAAATAAATAAATTGCATTCTTTGCTATGCAGGGACAGTGGCCTGCAGTCATATTGATAGTGTGTTTGTAATGCCAATATCCTCACAAGATATGATATCGAAAACGCCTTTTGGCCATGTGATAAACAGCGGTAAGATAACTTCGGCCAATAGTGATAAACAGAAGAAAATATCTTTTTCTTATGCTGACATAAAGATGACACATAAGTTTGAATCTTGTCCATGAAAAAAATGGATCAAAGTTAAAACAAATCAGTAAAAATATTTTATTCCTACTAACGATGAAGATGTTTCCGTATATGCTATTTCATTTCGGTCTATCTTTGCGTGTGAGACCAAGAATAACAAACTATAATAACATTAATCTAAATAATGAGAAAATGAATAAAATCAACTACAGTGAAATGAAATAAAACTCTAGAGAATGTTCGCAAAAAATTTTTGGATAAAACAAACAAAACAAATCCCAAATATGGAAAAAAATGTTGATATTGATGATAAATTCTAAGTATACGGATTTCATAGAATACGGATTTTATACGGATACATATTTCACGAATACGGGCACATACGGATACATACATACATACATACACACACACATACGGATACGGATTTCATAGACGATTTTCGTAGAATGTGCCTATTTTTTCTTCTCCATTAACATCTTTTATTTTGTAAGTAATTGGCTCAGTATTTAACACTTCAGAAATTATAAATACTTCATCTGTAAATGTAGGAAGATAGTCTTTTTTCAGTGTTGATTTATTCTCACATTATAATTGATTTTATATTTATGTTTAGATATAATTTTCATTTTAAATAGATTCGTTAAACTTTTGATTCATTCTCTTCTTTACTAGCATCTATAAGTGTCCTTTTAATTGATCTTTGGTATGAGTAAAATAACACAGATCATTTTAGTTGATCTGTGGTAATTTATCTAATACATCAGTCCATTTCCTAGTGTTATTTGCAGCAAAATATTTCCAAATTTTAGTCTTTAAAGTTCTGTTGAGTCTTTCAATCACAGAGCACTGTATTTGTATATTTTCTGTCGTGGACCAGTGTATGTTAAGATCCTTAAGCAACTGTTGTGTTTTCTTATTAATAAACTCTGTACCTTTATCAGTTTGTATTTTCTCATGTTTACGTTGTTGAAATATATTTTTAAAAGGTTTTTTTTATTTCTTCTCCTGTTTTCTTTTTAATAGGAACTGCACTTCACTTTTATAATAAGTGTTCTGTTGCAATTGCTTGTCTCGAAAGATATAATTCGGCATATTCAATTTTTCTTGTTGAATGATCTTCTATATCAGGGGTGTCCATTTATAATGACCCCGAGGGCCGCAACCGTCGTTATTAGAGATACGGAGGGCCGCAGCTACAACAAAAAGGGGGTGGGGATTGATACCCCATTCCCTCTTTGTAGCTGCGGTCTACGCAAAATATATAAACGCTTTTTCGAAACAAATTTTATTAATTCAGAGATCTTTTAAAGA
>WUQG02057070.1:0-10113 GCA_011317285.2 Androctonus mauritanicus | reverse complement strand
GTTCATAATTTGAAGTTTTATTATTTTAATTATTTTGCTTTTTATAGTATAGAAAGCTACTATACACTTTAATTTTATTATTTTTTTTTGTTTTTTATCTTGTTTATCATATTTTCTTGTAATAAAGAGCTATTTATTGCATGCAGTTAAAGCGTACGGAAACTTTTTTTATCCACTGTATCTGCTATAGATGACACCTTCGTTATTTGAACATCCGATTCGTCTCCCTCTTTCGGTTGACTTTGACAGCAGTAGACACTAACCAAAGAAAGTGGGCGTAAGTACACCTGGAGTACCCAGACCATTCTATCTAAAGACCACATGGTTCAAATTGTTTAAATCAGCTCGATGGTTCAAATATTGTAATTAAAAATAAAATATATATAAAAATAAATATTATAATTAGTAAATTATTTCATTATTTATTAATTAAAATTGAAATGCATCACATTTTTGAATATTAATCAATGCATTACAGTCATTACAATACAATATTATGATGTTAGCTTTTAAATTGAATAGCGACGAAAGCGCTATCTGGCGTTCCACTGGCGAAGTAGTTACATAAAATTCTAGAGAAGACTGACCAGATCACGAGATCTACTCATAAACATGGATGCTTTAGATGGAAAACTTAAACGCTTTCAGGATGTTGAGAAGGAATCTAAATATGGATACGTATTTGGAGTTTCGGGACCTGTCGTTACAGCCGAACAGATGGCTGGAGCAGCTATGTACGAATTAGTAAGAGTTGGACATGATTCATTAGTCGGCGAAATCATTAGATTGGAAGGTGATATGGCGACTATTCAGGTTTATGAAGATACTTCGGGTGTAACTGTTGGCGATCCTGTATTAAGGACTGGTAAGCCACTTTCCGTAGAATTAGGTCCTGGAATTATGGGAAGTATTTTTGATGGTATCCAGAGACCACTAAAAGATATAAATACAAAAACAGAATCTATCTATATTCCGAAAGGTATTAATATTCCAGCTCTTGGTAAAGTTGCTAAATGGGATTTTATGCCAACTAATGTAAGAGTTGGAAGTCATATCACTGGTGGTGATATTTATGGAATTGTTCAAGAAAATACACTTATAAAACACAAAATAATGTTACCTCCTAAATCTAAAGGAAAAGTTACTTATATTGCTGAAGCAGGCAGTTATGATGTTACTGATGTTGTTTTGGAAACGGAATTTGATGGTGAGAAATCTCAGTATACTATGTTACAAGTTTGGCCAGTGCGTCAGATGAGACCTGTAACTGAAAAATTGGCAGCAAATTTTCCACTATTAACTGGCCAAAGGGTTTTGGATTCTCTCTTCCCTTGTGTGCAAGGAGGTACTACAGCTATTCCTGGAGCTTTTGGATGTGGAAAAACTGTTATTTCTCAGTCTCTATCTAAATATTCAAATAGTGATGTAATTATTTATGTAGGATGTGGAGAGAGAGGTAATGAAATGTCTGAAGTATTACAGGATTTTCCAGAACTTACTGTTGAAATTGATGGATGTACAGAATCAATTATGAAACGAACAGCATTAGTTGCTAATACATCCAATATGCCTGTAGCTGCTAGAGAAGCATCTATTTATACTGGCATTACACTTTCTGAATATTTCCGTGATATGGGCTATAATGTATCTATGATGGCAGATTCAACTTCTAGATGGGCTGAAGCATTAAGAGAAATTTCAGGTCGTCTGGCAGAAATGCCTGCCGATTCTGGTTATCCAGCATATTTGGGTGCTCGTTTGGCATCATTTTATGAAAGAGCTGGGCGTGTTAAATGTTTAGGAAATCCAGAAAGAGAAGGTAGTGTTACTATTGTTGGTGCTGTGTCACCACCTGGAGGTGATTTTTCAGATCCCGTTACTTCTGCAACCTTAGGAATTGTACAAGTATTTTGGGGTTTGGATAAAAAGTTAGCTCAACGAAAACATTTCCCTTCAGTAAACTGGTTAAGTTCTTATAGTAAATATACTACAGCATTGAATGATTTTTATGAAAAAAATTTTCCAGAATTTATTGCTCTCAGAACCAAATGCAAGCAGATTTTACAAGAAGAAGAGGATTTATCAGAAATTGTACAACTTGTAGGTAAAGCTTCATTGGCTGAAGTTGATAAAATTAAATTGGAAGTGGCAAAACATATCAAAGAAGATTTTTTACAACAGAATGGCTACAGTTCTTATGATAGATTTTGCCCATTTTATAAAACTGTTGGAATGTTAAAAAATATGATAACTTTCTATGATTTGGCTTGTCGTGCTGTGGAGTCAACAGCACAAAATGAAAAGAAAATCACTTGGGCAATGATTAGAGAAGCAATGGGAGATATACTATATCAGCTTAGCAGTATGAAATTTGCTGATCCTATCAAAGATGGTGAAACTAAAATAAAACAAGATTTTGAAGCTTTACAAGAAGCTATTGGAGTAGCTTTTCGTAATTTAGAAGATTAAGTTATCTTTTTCATATTTATTCACAGTTCATGAAGTAAAGAAATTAAACAAATTTGATGATATAATTAGGGAAATAATTAAAAATGTAATTGTTATAATCCAGTCATCATAATATCGGGAAAAAATTCCAGAATATATTTTCTCCAGTTACAATATTTAGAACATTTTTCCATGAGTTAATATTTGAGGACAGATATTATTGTAATTGTGAAATATATATATATATATATAATGTGTTAATGGAAAACAAAAAATAGTAAAAATAAATTGATGGCATTTTTCTTGACATTGTAAAAAAAAACTTGTGAAAATGTAAGTGAAATTTAGCAATAAATATATAATAAACGTTGTTTGGATAATTTTTTATAAAGAATTTTACATAATTACGCAAAACTAGCAATAGAAATAAAACTGTAAATTGGGATTTTAAACTTGTAAATATAATAGTTTTTAAATATTAGTATTTTATACTACCACGAGATGGCGATACATTCAAAAGCCAAAGTACAGTACTATATACAATATATTCAACCATCAAACTTCCGTATTAAAACTTCAATGTTTTTTTCCTAAAATGTTATAAAATTTTTTTTATCAACTTTAGACGTAAACTGTTTAAAAAATTTTTGAGAGTTTAGAAATGTTGCTCTTGCACTTTTGTAATAAGCATTTTAACGTGAAAGAATACTGCAACTATGATTTAAAACCCACTAGGCAACATTCAATGCACTGCAAATAAACTGCTTTCACCTGTTGCTTCTAGATATGCTGGGTTCGGGGCTATAACTACGAACTTACCTGTTGAACAAGCCAGTTTATCATTTAGAAGCTCGACGGCTTTTTACAGAGTTTGTTAGATTATGAATACCAATAGATGTATTCAAATTTAACTATGTAATGTTGTAAGATTGCATATATTTCGTTTATTGAAAGAATTATTTCGTAGTGACATGCTGTAAGTCAATTACGTTGTGAACATTCCAAAAACCGGTCTCGAGTAACAGTTGTCCGTCGGGCAGTGCCTCTTTCTTAGGTTTTCTTCTGGATGGACTTAACGAAGGAAATATGGACGGCGAAGAATTATCTGATTTAAAACTGAGCCACATCGGATTAAAGGCAAGATCACTAGAAGGTCATGCCGCTCGAGCTATGCACATTAAAGGTGATGAATATGTCTGGGTTGAAATTCAAGAGAAAACATTTACAAACTGGGTAAATGAGCAGCTGAGAACTGTTGGAATGATGGCCAGTAACTTAGCTACAGATTTCTCCGATGGTTTAAAATTAATAGCGTTAATCGAGATTCTACAGAAGAGAAAATTGAAGAAAATAAGAAAACCGATAAATCAACATCAATCTTTGGAAAACGTTCAAACAGCATTAAATGCCATGGCAGCTGATAACATTAAACTTGTAAACATAGGTAAGATTTTCGTACTTTATAAATCTAGGCTATAAAAATTTATATGGAGTGGTTTCAGAAAAACTTTTCAATAAAAATAACAACTTTTATAATTTAAATGCGGAAAAGATAAATATATAAAATTATTCAAATTTCAATTATAATATCCAATATAATTATCAACAAATGCTTATATTATAAACTATTCAAAACAAATACATTATTATTTAGTATAAATAGACGCCATATTGAAAAATCTAAGCTATAGATATTTTAAAAACAGCATTGATGCATGACAGGAAACTAAAAAGAACTGTCACAATAAACGTTATAAATATTTCATATGAAATTTAAATAATCAGACTTATATTTATATAGTTTCTTTTATTGTGGCTATAGATTGCGAAGTTTTTGTTTCTATGAATTAGATACATTATTTGTCATTAGAAACGCTGTGGGGAATAAAAACATTGTTATAATTGTGTAACTTTATTCTGTTACACATTAAAGAAGACTTTCAAAACAGTTGAAAATTTATAGTTGATAAATTAAAACAACAAATTTGATAATGTAAATTTAATACTAGTGAAGTTTTAAATAAGTATCCTGTAGTGACATATATAGCGTAATGTTTAATAAAATACTATGCTATAATCTTAAATATATTTAATATAATTTAGAGATTGTATGTATGATACTTATTTTTATAATTCTTTAAAGAAAATTTAACTATAATTGTTATATATTTTTGTATAATAATAATAATAATAAACTCCAAATTAAATTTATCCTAAGTATAATATATACACAGAAGACTATTCCCGATTGTGAAGCTGTGTATAATTTTAGCGATATACTGTATGCATAGAAAGTTATATTTTCCGGTGAATACCATAAGATTAGCTAATTTGAATCGAAGCTTACTCAAATGATAACTCGATATAACTTATAGAAACAGGTGTCCTCCACCTGTTTGTGGGTAGGTCCGAAATATCGTCAAGCATGACGATTTGTCAAGAGAAAGCTTCGACGAAAAAACAGGTCACTATGAGTACTGTATAGAAAAACAAGTTTTAAATCGGAAGATGACAATGCTTTTTAGTAGGAAACCAGTACAATATTATCTGTATAGTGTCATTTTATTTGTTGAGCAAGAAAAAAGTGTTTATAAAATAATTAATATCAAACATTTATAAATAATTTATATTTAAGTTATTAACTTTATGTTGAATCCAAATTTAATTCGAATCCTAAAGAAAAATATTTGCATTAAAAATACATTAAATCTGTGCTTAAATGCACTGTACATTCTAATTGAAACTGCTAATTACAAAAAAATAAATTATTTATAATGAGCATCTAGATTTCTGCATCCTACTTTAAATTCCAAGCTAGAAATAAATTAAATTTAAGATATGCGATGCCATTAAAAAAATAGTACTGTATAGGAAATGGTCGTTAAGAGAATCGAGAATCTCAAATAATTTTTAATTTATTATCATCATATGCGAGAATAAAAATATTACCTTAATAACATTAATGATAAAATAAAATGCAGAATTTTAATTTATAAACAAGAAATAGTTTTTTACTTGTTTAATAATAATAGTAGTTTTTTTTTATAATGGAATGTAATATTCGAAGGTCATAGTAACGTGTGCGTATAGCAAGGTGGGTGTAGTGTTTTGCTATGTCTCTAATCCACAGATTTATCTCTGTAAAGACTTTGAATTATCTTTTGATTTCGATGTTTAGATAGAAATAAATCAGTGAAGGAAAAAATGAATTAAATTTTGAATTCGGGAAACTTTTTTTTGAGAATATTCGTGAAGTTCTAGGAAGTAAATTATCTATTTTTTTTTCTTTAGTAAATAATTATTAAAATGAAAGTATTTAAACAAAATTATACGTGAAGAGGATAGATAAATTAGTCAAAACATCTCCCACACTTCTGAAACGAAACCTGTTTAAAGTACCACCCATCAAACGTCCCATTCTACAGAAGTGTGCTGAATGAGATGCATAGTAATTCCAACAAAGGTTATATTCGGTATGACGACATCCGCAAAACTTTTTATTTATTTGTCTTCATTATTAAAATATTTTTTTATGATGATAAATTCCATTTGAGAAATGTCATGTTAAAATTTAATTTTAAATAATTAAAATAAATATTTTTTATACTGAATCAAAATTATTTTATATTTTAGAATATGCATTCTAATCATAAAAAATTCTATACACTTAAAAATTATTTATTTTTCATTTATTTTTTTTTATCATTCATATCTATTAAAAAGAAAAATATTTAAATAACTGTTATAACAAAATTATTTTTATATAGAAATTAATCACTTTATATTTTCCTAATTTTTTATGTATTTTAAGTAAATTAAATAAGATTTTAAGGTATATCAATTATACTTAGTTTATTTAATTAAATATTTAAACTTAGTGACCAAAACATATCTAAAAACTAATCTAAAGTATTCTAAGGAAAGAGTGTTTTTCCAATACTGTATGTGGTAATTTGTTCTTTGTTTTGAATTAATATACAGTACTGATGAAAAACCCAAAATAATCTTGCCAATGCACCAAATATTCGTAATTTATATTAAAATTTATTTTATACTGTATTAACGAGCAATAAATACAACAGCGTTTCGCTAGAAAATCATCAATATTAAAAGTTTACCTTCAATAAGTTTGTTCCCTACAACAGTATAAAATGAATTTTATTCAAATCGGATATTTGCATGAGGTACTTTGGCAGACAGATATGATCCAATAAGCTTATCGATTATTTTTAATAAGTTCGTTTCTCTAGAATAGCGGTTTCCAAAATTTTTAATCACTCATCCCTTTATCAGTAAGGAATAATAATAGCACGCTCTCCATACAATAAACGGATATTATGATGAGCTAAAAAGCGCATAATCTATTCCTGAAAATTTATTTTGCACTCCTAGGGGTGCCCGCACTACACTTTGGAAATTATTATTATAGAGAATTCCAATAATATATAAATTTCATTCAAATAAGATAATATTTCGCGTAAATATTATCTTATGAAAATCATTTCTGTTATTAGCCTACGTCATTATTATATTGAGCGTCTATCGATCATTTCAATAGGCTTTATTTTCTAATAATTTATAATAGACTCCCGATTAAATTAGGATAGTCGGAAAATTAATTACCGTGGATAATCTTTAAAATATTCAAAAACAATAAAAATTATAGACAATATGTATTTAATATTAAAAAATAAATTGCATAAATACATATATTCAAATTCAAAAAATATTCTATTATTGAAAAAGAAAATAAGAAATTGGTTTATTGGCAGCAAGGAATAATTTGCAATATCTCAATTTAATTTGATTCTAATTTTTATTGCGAATTATTTAAGATATAGGATAATAAAGAAATTAACTTCGGGCATTTAAAAATCTTTCAGATAGCACATCCAAGATAAAACATTGATAATTAACCATCAATTCCGGGTTATGGATTACTCCCAGATAATCGGGAGTATACTATAAATGTTATTTGTTAATTTTACTTAAATCAGTTAACATCAATTATCGTATTGACGGATAGAAACTCAAATCTAATTTATGTACTTTTAATTCCATTTTGTAATGGAAAACATCAATGAGAAACTGTTTTAAAAAAATTTGTGTAATAATATACTGCATATGAAAATTTAATGCTAATTAAATTTTCATATGCAGTATATTATTACACAAATTTGCAGAGAAAAACTGGAATATATCGTTGCTTCCAATACACATGAATACGATATGCATCAAAATTTTGATAGAAGTTTGTTTCGTCTGTTGTTCAATAAATATAAATACAGTGTTATATTAATAGTGATTCATTAGCTATAACTTTATGACATTTTTAAATTATGTATTATGCTGTTTATACAAAGGAACAATGAGGTTTTTTTTTCCCTAAATTTAGAAAAACGAGATTAATAAGCAATTCTTATTCGATTTCGAAAAGATCCAGTTTATTCATAATGATAATTATTGCCTAGGTAATATGAATTTTCTGTTAAAACAAAAAATGCACAAAAAATTATAAAATCTTGCAGAGTTTTTCGTATTTCGAAATGCATATTTGCCAATGCTGCTATCAGACGAATAAAACTTTTCTATTAAAATTCCAGTACGCAGTACAATATTTTGATTCAAACTCTTTGTCATTAATATTCATAACAAAGAGAAACTTCATTAGAGATTAATTAATTAAGAAATTAATAGCTACACTATTTAACTTTCTATCATTTTTATTCTATTCCTTTCTTAATAAAATAATTTCATAAACAGTCTTCATTTCAGAAAAATAAAAAATAAAAAATTCTTTGTATTTTTCCAAGCAATTATTTTTAACTAAAAGTCAACAAATTTACTTTGTATCCTATCTAAATTTTTGTTTTGCTCTAATTTTACCCGGAAACCACAGAATAAAAATGATTGTTCTCGAGAAGAAAAATATCAGATCTGCCTGTTAATTTTGAGAGTTTCTGGATAAAATGGAGATAAGACGATGAATTATTAAGAAAAATGAAATAATTTTGTTATTGATATAAATAGGTTAATAATCTTAAAATATTTTATGGTATAATCTTTTGCTTAAAAGATCAAGATAAAACAGCTACAAATCTGACAAATCTGCTATTGCGGGGGCCCTTTAACCTAAACAGCCTTTAACATTATAAAATTTTTGATATTAAGAATATTAATTTTTTGGCTGGTCGCTGAAGTGCACAAGTTTCAGGCTATAGATAAACTAAGTGGTTTAACTAGATACAATAATGAATAATAAACTACTTGTTTTAAAGAACAACAAAAGTTACTGACAAAAAAATAAGCTGAAGAAAACAAGTAATAAGTTTTTGTAAACTTATATTTATAAAGGAATGATTGTTAAAACAGAATTAAAATAGCTAATTGTGAAATACGATTTGGGAGGTCTTTACTAAAGAAAGAGGATTTCTTTAATATCCATTTTTCAAATAGATATTTTTAGACATGGGAGATGTTTTTGGGGATGAAATATCTGACTATTAATATTTTTCAAATAAATATGTAACAATAGATAAGAAAGAACCTATTTTGCAGCATAATCATTTAGGTGAAATAGGGGTTGAAATTAATTTTATTTCAAAATGATTATTTATTTATTTTTTGACAGGAGGATCAGATGTAATCTATAATAAAGCTCCATAAATTACGTTAGCATAGTTAATAATTCATTTAAAACAAATAGATTTTGTCCTGTGTGATTCGAACTCAAACTAAGCTAAGCTACGAAACGTCTTCTGTCATAATCGCTTGATCAATCTGAAATTTATTTAGGAACATGGATTAAAATAATAAAAAAATCATCAGTTGTATAATATATGTATTCTATCTATATTCACAAATTTAATTTGGGTTCCATTTCATTGAACTTAAAATAATTAGTCTGATATCTGATATTTAAATAAACAAATAATGTTTAATTTTTTAAATAGGTTTTTCATTCATATCATAAAAACTAGTTCTTGTAGAATTTAAACTATTAATTTTATTTACACTCTAAAATACTTAAATTGCGCTTTTATATAGCCTACTATCTTAAAGTATCATAATTAGCATAAGCGATTCTTTTCTACTGGCTTATCTATTAAAATAAGTTTAAACCTCACCAATAATTTCTATTAAGATTTTAGACTTTTTCTTCGTGGCCATTAAACTCAATATGGTACATATGCTCATCCTTTTGTTGTAACCAAAAGAACTTTTTGTTGTTCGGTTTTCTTATGGTCTGAAAAGGCTGAAAGACGCGACAAAGAATATAAAATGAATTAATCAACAAAAGTTCTTCTACAGCTCTTCTGTTCAACTTTAGGAACAGGAGAGTTTAATCTATACTGTAGCATATTGGAAAAATGTTATATGGTTATAGGTTTAGTAATCTGAAGATATATATATATATATAATATGTATGCATTATATATGTTTACGTGAAATTAACATTGAGTCATATATAAATTTAATGCATGAAAAGAAAAGGATACAAAGAATATAAAAAATTAAAAAAAAGATGAAGTGCTTATAATGTTCATGACTATCTAGAATTTAGTGTCTTCATTAGAAAGAAATCTAACGATAAAATTTTAACTATTTAAACCCTTATTAAAGTAAGGGCCATTGCTTTCTAGGGAATTTATTTAAAATTCATTT
>WUQG02057069.1:0-28382 GCA_011317285.2 Androctonus mauritanicus | reverse complement strand
TAAAATATCTATTTTATCTTAAGTTATCGAGTTCTTCGGTCGTATATATGTACTGATGAGGGACCATCCCTAGGTCCGAAAACGTTTTACGAAATAAAACTGTGTTATACTTGCATCTAGTGCTGTGCACTGGACTTAGTTTGGATAAAAAGCAAGTTAGATTACCTTGGACTTTAATCGAATAATTCGGATAATAAAATATATTTAAGAATATCCGATTTATGCCAAAAAAAACTGTAATTAGGCCTACAGTTAAATTACAGCATTGTACACAAGATTATTACAATAATACTCCGACTTCTGCATACCCGATTTACGTAAATTCGGAGATACGTAACTTCTTATCCTGCCTCCTCGCCCACTTGTTTGTCTTACAATTACATAGTGCATATATGTATGTATGTACACTTGCTGATTTGTCTTTAATTACAACTACATATTATAAACGTTTCTAATTTGTTGTTTTCTTGGTAATAAAGTGCCAGTTAAGAACCTAATACATGTGTACTTGAAATTAAATTTGGGAATCTGTAGGTACCCCGACTTACGTAACTTTCGACTTACGTTATGCTTCCCGGTCTCACCTATTACATAACTCCGGGGTATTACTGTACTACTGTATTTTAAAGTATGAAGTACTGTATTGTAAAAATATAATTAATTTAGCAAACAGTTTGTACATTTTGACTATTTGCTAAATATAAACAATTTAGCAAATAGTCAAAATTTTTTGAAGAAAACACATTACAATCATAGTATTTAGGACTACTATATATATATATTTTTGAATAAATAATTGGAAACGAATGTATTATATAAACCATGAGTAATACTTAAGCATATCAACTAGCGCATTAAAAGTAGATATTGGAGTATTTTTTCGAGACAATGATTCAAGGATAACTGACGTTCAGATAATCAATACCCTACTGCAATGGTTTCCAAACTTTCTTCTTCTTCTCCATCGCTTAATATGGAGGTTTTAGCGGTAGTTTTTTCCTCCGATGACGAAACTGGTACCAAAATGGTGCGAGGCGGGCATTCCCGCCGGGCGGTCCGATGTCCGTATGGCGTCCCAACGCAGACACTAATGACAGATTTGGGCACAGCCAGCAGTCCCAGTTCCGTATAGGGACCCTTGAATGAGACCCCAGTAACGGACGCGTCAATTACCGAATGGTACAAGATGGTCCCTTTAGTCGCCTTTTACGACACACAGGGTCAGACGGTGGGCATATTTTAACCCGTTATCCACAGGGGATTCCAAACTTTCTGTGTCTACGTCCCCTCGTTTATAAAAACTTGGTACCTCCCCTCGTTTTCATAACAGTCTAATTTTATAAATACTTTCTACTTATAATTTAATACTAATCAAAGAAATATATTTTGTATAAAGTTGCTATTCATAAAAATATATATATTTATTATGTTATAATAATTTTTAATACAATTAAACAAATCTTACAAAAAAAAAAACAAAAAAAGAATACGTTTAATACAACATAATATTTAATGCTATGAGTGGGCTGGTTTTTCAGCACCAATTCTCTCAAATCGAGGTGTGTCATTGGAGATATTGCAATTCTTTTTCAATCGCTAAACGAGATCGATATTTTGTGTTTAAAACAGCTATAGCAAAAAGTTTCTGGGTACATGGATATATGTACTATATTTATAACTCTTTTTACTGATTCATTTTTTCCGACAACAATTTGAATTTATTTTTTGTTTGTTTGTCTCCAAAAATGATGTTTTTGTTAATTCTTACGCGCGCCCCCTTATCATAGACTAACGCCAAACAGTTTGGAAAACACTGCCCTACTGTAATTATCATATCTGTGCTTGAATAATGGTATTTACGATAAGGAATTAATTTGTTATTTTCAGAAACTGATAATTTTTTTAATTAATTTTGCTATTTTATAAAAATTACATTTTTATCCGAATAAATTGTCAGTTTATAAAATTACAATTTTTAAAGCAATCAATTTCAGAAAACGATTTTTTTTTTTCGCGTTGAATTAATTTATAATTTTCTGAAAGCGACAATTTCTTTCGTTACTTTTTTCTTTTAAGCGAATGACACTATCTGAAATCGAACAAATTATCAGTCTATGTAATTTATATGGCTATAAATATTGCGTTTTTCTGAAAGCGACAATTTTAACAACCAGATAAAAGTGAAGATTTCGGAAACTAAAAAAAAAAAAAAAAAAAAAAAATAAGAAAGTTATAAGGCATTCAGTATTACGATGGAACTCGAAACCGATCTAAATCGCTAGTTTAATGGAGTCGTCATAACTCTGTTGAGTTTGTGCCCTCCTATCACTGATGTAAGGCCATATCAGTGATAGGAGAGTACAAGTTAACCGAGCAGACTCTCTCCCGAACTCGACATCAAGGCGTTGATCTCAATCTTCTCGTGAACGGGATGTTTAACCTCTTTAAACCTTATAAATTAAGAAACTTCACACGTTCGATTTTGACCCAGGTTCAAATTTAGCCCAAAGATTTTTATAAATAGAATAATATATAAGTATATATATATATATTACAGTATACTTAGTAAAAAAAAAAAAAGTTATTCTAAGTAACATTAGCGATTCCTAAATTTTTCACATAGCCTTAGCAACAGAGAAAGCGGCAGATAATGCACTTTAAAGACTAAATTAATGAGTTGGCTGGTAAATAAAACCGACTGCCATTGTCGGCATCATTCAGCTAGCCGCAGAGCGTGTTAAAGAAAAGTAAAAAACCACTCAAAAAATGCAACATTAAGATCCTTTTTCCCAAGTCCTTCTCGGATTTCATTTGTCGGCCAGACATACATCCGCATTTAGAAACGGGAGAAACTGGAACAGAAAGAAAATGTAAAAATCGGTAAGTTGTCGTGAATCAAAACGATGAAAATCCATTCAAGCATCGGTTGAGGTGAAAACCATCAGTTACGCAACAAGCACCATTTGAGAATATGATTAATTCCATTCCGTTATGGTTAAACGGAATGTTTTCAAGTAACCATTAACGGACATCAGCAACATTAGAGCCGAATTCGGAACGGGTGCAAAAATGCTCTAAACCCAGATGGTGTCTTTTGTACGAGACGGTTTTCTTACAGCTCAAATGAGGTGTGCGAAACTGGAAGAGGGGAAAAAACAAAAAAGAAATAAATAAATAAATAATAAAAAAAAATAAAGCACAAGGTTAAAGTTACTTCAGTAATGGTTTTGTATTGTTTTTACTACTATCCTAGTTTTAACCATTTGATACGGCTGAAGTCGAGGAAAGAAAACAAACCGAGTGTTTCGACTAACAATGTGGAATTGCGGTATAAAAGAGATTGTGTTTTTTTCCCCCAGATAAGCCTATCTGTGACGTGTTGGGAGGAACAATGACTGACTGTATGCCGTGAGATTTTTCTACCTCAAACTGAAGGATTTTTGTTGCGCCAAAAACCCATTAAAAATGATGAAGTGTCAAAAAATAATTTTTTTATTGCGTGTTCTCTTTAAAAATATTAAGTACTAGATTTAATATTACACCTTTATTGTAATAACCTATGACCTTAAGTGTTTCTAGTTCAAATGTCCGTAGGGCAGACTGAGTTTATGTCCCATTCTGCATTCAAATGACAGAATATAAAGCAATCCAGACAGGGCGTATCCTGACAAATTTCTAAATGGAAAATCGTGATCTTTTGCGACACTTGATGTCTTTCTGATTGAATTTTTTGATTTACGTTTTTCGTTACTTACGAAACAAAAGAGTAAAGTTTAAAATTAAAAAATAGCAATTATTGTTGATGATAAAATATTAATTTTAAAAAATATCGATACATATATTATAGAAAATATGAGATTTTTGTAATTTTAGATATTTACAAGGATTGTTTATGTTAGAAATTAATTTATCACGCAGAGAAGCTGCTAAATTTCCAAAAGTAGAATCTCTTTTCGCATGTGGACTTCGAAAGCAATTTTCAGGTCGAAAGATTTTTAAAGTATTTTAACGTTTTGGGGATCTGTTTTCTAGAATTTATTATTTAAAATTAGCCTATTCAAAATATCCAACTTGTCTCTTTTGATTTCGAGTGAAAAAATCCAAGGGGGAAAAAAAAAATAATTATAAAAAAATCGAATTAAATTTGAAGATATTTATCTCTAAAAAAAATTTAAAAAAATAATTTTCTGTAGTAGTAATTGAAACTAGAACTATTTTTAAATTTTTCTTTACAAGTTACGATGACAGCAACTATTCGAATTTTCTCACCTCCTCTATTTTAACCGTTCATGTCGGATTTCTTTCTTTTTTTCTAATTCACACCCAGAGTTGATGACAAAGGTCGGAAAAGGTCGTTTCAGCTCGAATAACTATAAGAAAAAAGAAAATTTATTTCTTTAACTATATTTTTCGCTACTAATTCCTATACGAAAAAAAAACAAATATTCGTGTTCTAGTTCAAGTTTCATAAAGATGTTAAAACTGAACCTAGGATTAATATCGCTGTAAAACATGTATCTAAGAGTTGTTTTTGAGGGAATTACATTCCTAAATAACGAGAATATACCAAAAATCTATATGATCTATAATAAATCTAAAATATAGTAGCGAAAAGAACTCTAAAAGTTGATTAATATTTTACGCAAGTATGTTCTAGTTTATTCTTTTATGGTGAGAATATAAAAAACAGATATAGGAAAGAAATATAATAACCTTAAGTGACAGTTACCTTTATCACTTTTACAGATATAGGTAATTGATACAAGGTAAGGATATAGATAATTAATTATAATATGTCAACAATCTAGCTTTATTTTGTAGTTCTAGATTATTGACATCACTTCAATAGATAACGTAGATAAGATCTAATAGACAGAATAGACTAGGAATAGAGATAAATTCAGGAGTATGAAATGTTTATAAATTATAACCAACACATACTCTATCCTTTAAGCTAACTGGTAAGAGAAATTACAGACTGCTTAATTATTAGGAGTATACAACTTTTAGAGCCTAAAAGCTATATCTATAAGAAAATTAGTCTCGGAAGCGATGAAAATATAAAAATAGGAATATCCAAAATAGCCTCTTGGCGAAAATATTAGGAGTAAAAAGTCTTTAGAGAAACCTTAAACTCATTTATAACAGAAGAGATTCTATGAATTGGATAGAGGTGGGCGTCGTTTAATATTCGAACGGTAAGAGAATGCAAAGTTATGTAAACCAACGGGTTGCCATTGTGACTTATGAATCTTCACATCCTGTCACATGACCCGTACGTGAAAGGGTGTCGTATTACGCACGTGCCGACTGAAATCATCCAGAAAATCACGCAACATTTCCTTGGTCCCGTAAATAGACGCTTGATTTACGTACATTATACCGACCTGGGTCCGGTGTGTGTATTCATCGCTTCTATTTTGGTCTTCAGCAAAACTATCTGGATCTGGTCTCGGCCTAGATTACAGAAAACGATCGTTATTTATCGCGGAGAATTTGGGTCTGGTAATTTTCCGTTAGTTCCAAAAGGTATTAGCACTCGCTATAGCTTCGTTATTGAAAGATTTAGTAAATAACCGTTGGATAATTAAATAACTAATTAGCCTATATTAAATTGAGGAAGTTTAAGTTTACAAATCGCTAGAAGAGTCTTTGTTTTCTTCGCCTTTACTCGTTTTTCATTTTTCATAACTATATAAGGCTAAAAAAACGAGGAGAGAGAGAATGGACACGACCTTACGTCAGGCAATTTGGAAGAGTGGCCTACTTACAAAAAAATTTTCTTCTTTTTTTACTATTTTTTTATTTTTGTCTATAATTAAGAAGTTTAGAAGGAAAACAAGAAAATAATAAAACCTTGAAAAGTTGAGTTAAAAGCTAAAAATAAATTCGTGGACTTAAGTTTTGTTCCTTATTTTAAAATTTACGAGGACTTTTATAAGCTGTAAAAGTTGGGGATGTGCTGAATGATATTTTAATACATGCTAATGTGGAAAGATATATCCTTGTTTAGTTTAGTTTGGAATTTTAGAACTGTCGTTGATCTACGGCATCCTTGGAAGATGATGACTTGGATGAAACTGGAGAGATAACCTTACTTTGTTTGGGAGGGAATGTTTAAAGAGTTAATTAATCTTTTTTTTTCGAACGTAGAAGTACCGAAAACGAGAAAATCGGTTAAAGGAAAATTTGATATTTTACAGGAAGCATCGGCGATGTGTCTTCTGTGTCCGTGAAATACAAATAACTGTGACCTACGTGCACCCCATTACAAGCTTCCTTCCCCATCCGGAGATGTCGGTGAGCAGCCAGCCAAGGGACAAGCTTTCAGCAGCCACCCGCTGTCCCCGTGATAAATAGATGTCAGACATGTTGACGAAATAATCTTTCCTTTAACCTAGGTTCATTTCCTTCCTTTAGGAAATACTGCATTCATCTTGTTTTTGCATCCAACTTACCATTCGTTTGTCACTCTAGTGTCTAGGATGGTACAGACCTCTTGATAAATGAAACGGCCGTCCTTGTACCCGAACCATTAAAAAAAAAAAGACACTACGAGGCATTAAGGTACGGAAAATATTCGACGCAGGTGGATGAGAACAAAGGTGTGACAACTGACCACATGTTGAGGTCCTTATTCGAATCCTTTGTTAATATTTCCTTTTCTGCCATTCAAACTGCCATTGTTGCATCTGCACGCTATAACGAATTTATTATAAAGAATTTTCTTTTTTTTTGTTGTTTTGTTTCAATTACAACTTTTGATATTTAATTTTAGTTACATAAAATAGGAAAATACCGTAGTTACATAATCGTAGAATTTTTTGGAGTTTACCTGCATATTCATTTTATACACTGTGATCTACGAAATATATCTGATTATTTTGTTAGATACAGACAATATCATGACATATTCATAATATTTTATGGTATGAAAACAAAATTATATGTTAAAATATTTGATCTTCAGACTTTCTTTCCGTATCACATGCTTTGACAAAATACACTTCTGTAGCATAATTTAAAAATGTTATTAATACATCATCAGCATTTTTCCTTCATACACTATAAATGCTCCCTTCTAAACTATAGCAAAGTATCCTAATTTTTATGCACTTGGATTATTTTTTTACTTGTTAAATGCCTTTTTGAGTAAAGTTTTACTCATCCAACTGAATCTGAATTAAATTGATAAATATATAGCTACATATATTATATAATTAATTATATTAAATATAATGATTCACTTTCACTCATTCAGTTGAAAGTGATTAAATATTAATTAAAGAAAATTAAACTGTTCGGCTTGAAATCTCTAAAGAATAATTAATGATCGACAATTATTAAAAAACTTTTTATAATAGGCCTATTCATAATTATTGTAGAAAGTACTTTCATTTATTCGATTGAAAGTACTTTCTAAAGTAAATTTTTCATAATTATTGTAGAAAGTACTTTCATTTATTGAGTTGAAAGTACTTTCTAAAGTAAATTTTTCATAATTATTGTAGAAAGTACTTTCAGTTATTCAATTGAAAGTACTTTCTAAAATATTTCACTATCAAACAGTTTTTTCTTTTGTAAATCTAATCAATTTCAATTGATTAGATCACTTTCACTCATTGAATTGATAAAGATTATATTTAGAAAATGAAAAGATTTTATTTTTAATATGTTTCATTTTCACTTACCCAACTGAAAACTGATTAAATTTAGAAATGGAAAGTATTTTTTTTAAATTCATCCAATTGAATCTGAATAAACTGATAAATATATGAATATATTATGTAATGATTAATTATATTAAATACAATGATTCACTTTCATTCATCTAAGCGAGTGATTAAATATTAATTAAAGAAAATTAAATTGTTCAGCATGTAATCTGTAAAGTATAATGATCGAAAATTAGTCTAATGAATTTTGTTTTAGATGAAATGATAACTTTAATAATTAGAATAGTACCAATTATTATGTTAGATTATCTAAAAGAAAACATAAAACTGCCACGGACGGAATGTTTTCATGTTTTTATCGTAAATAATCAATCTAAATTATAATTTAATCATTTATCAAACGATGTAACCATCCCAGGCCAGATTTAAAACGATTAAAATTATAGTTTTGCAGTATTTCTAAAAAGTTTTGCAGAGTTGTTTATTCGATTTTCTATGTTAAAATAGATTTTGTTGACTGAAATAATTCTACTGTAGGAAACAACGGAAATTTCGGTAGACCCCACACACAATACAATAGTTTTGTTTAGAGAGAAAAGCTGAATGAGCGATTTATTTATTGTTTAACCTGTTCGAACCGATTAAATTTCAGAAAGGCAAGGATAACTGCATAATTTTTCGTTTTAAAATATAATTTTTCGATTGAAATGAGAAGGATTTTCTAAAATATTTTACTTTCCAACAGTCACCTTTCGCAAATTTGATCGATTTCAATCGATTAGATCACTTTCACTCATTCAATTGAAACTGATTAAATTTAGAAAAGTCGGAAACTGATCAAATTAGAAAACAAAACTGTTAATAACGTTTCACTTTCGTTTATTCAATTGAAAATGATTAATTTTAGGAAATGGAAAAATTTTTCTAGAATATTTCACTTTCAAACAGTTTTTCTTTTATAAGTTTAATCATTTTCAATTCATTAGATCATTCGGTTTATAATGATTACTGTATATACTAGATTCCCACTTATCCGGTCTCGCTTTAACCGGCCACGTTTTAATGGAGGTATGAGCGGATATAAAAATGAAAAAAAAAGAAAAGAATAAGTTCTTAGGAAGGAAAGAAGGAGCTTAAAACCTAGATAAAATATATCGAACAGCAAGATGATTTAACATAATCCATTGATATAATTATTATGAAAAATGGCGTGATTTTATTTCAAAAAACGAATTTAAATCAAAAAAATAAATGGATAGAAATTTTTGATCTAACAAGTAAGTAAGTGTTTAATAAACATTTATACATAATATATATATTTAAAAATGTAATTTACAGTTTATAAATGGTATTTTGTATGTTTTTCGGATTAATCGGCTATTTCTTTATCTCTCCTGAGGTATGGTTCCATAAGAGCCGGTTAATCGAAAGTCTATTGTATTTTTCAAAATATTTTTTTTTTTTTTCAAATTCTTCCAATTAAAACTGATTTTAAAGAGAAAAAAAATGTTTTAAACGATTCATTTTTATTCATACAATTTAAACGAATCAAACGTTAAAAGAAGATTTAAAAAATTTCGCATTTAAAATTTATTTTATGACAAGATTTATCAACTTTTAAATTTAAGCGCCATCAAAACGTCCATATAAATCTGTTATATCCACTTATAAATATCTCATCCCATAGAAATGACCACCGAATCTCATCCTCTCTTTTGTATACCCGTATTTACAAACTTGGTTTTGACATTTTGACACGTGGTTAATCTTCCCGCCCTCGTCTTCCAAACAAAAACTTCACCATCTTCATTTCTCATTTTCTTCTACAGGAAAAGAAAAATCTATGAAGGAAAATGAAAGGTGTAATTTCCATAAACGATTCAAGAATAACTTATTCACATTACTGCACAAAATGCATTAAGATGGAAGGTCTTACACCTCTTTGAAGTTAAAGTTGTCAAGCATTTCCGGCGTTACGAAGTCCAAAAGATTGTTTTCTCAATTATTATCTAGGATCTTCTCCAAACGGATGTGTATGCAGATAACCAATTATTTGTTACCGAAACATCTGTTATAAATAAGACAGACTCGAAATAACCCTTTCTTCTTTTTTTTTCTAGAGCGCAACCTTATCTTTATTTCTATTCCTTCTTACTTTTTATCGATAAGCAACAAACCAAACTTCATCAGAATACTAAACAAGTAATATTTCATTACTGTAACGTCATAAAATCTATATAGTTCTAGTACATATTGTTAAAATTTCTGTAAATTTGCTTACAAATTACACAAAAGCAAACTTGGGGTGAATCTATTGTTGAATAAACGGTTATAAATAAATTTAATAGGAGAATTTCAACCACCACTACACATCTGCAAAGCAAAAGTTCGCCTTTAAAGACAAACCTTTCTTTTCATAGCTTCAAACATATCATGTGGAGAATCTAAACAATAAGTTCTTCCTCCTAGCACGATGCTTGTGGGTCATCTACCTACCCCCTAATGCTAGTTCTAAAACGAGAAAATGCACAGCTGATGCGGCTGCTGTACTTCTCAGTGTTGTTGGCTGCAACCAATCACAGATGTAATCCAGGGGTTAAGCTGGTGACAGAGATGAACCTGTCTGCACACAATGTTAACAAACTCGCAGTATTGTCTTCTCTTTTCGAGCATCTGGGATGATGGTAAACGTCATTAAACTGTCCTTTGATCCCAAATATATTAATACATGTTATGACTATGACGTGCTACGTAAACACGACCCTGGGCACTTTTTTGACTGTTAGAAGAATGGCAAAGTTGGATCTTTTTTTACACGGATATTTTGATGGCTTAGCTGCCTCTTTCGCTAATTTTTCTCCTTGTGGGATGAGTTTGATCGACTTGACCTTTAACTCCTGCTAGTATTAGCGATATGCACATCGCGTTGTAAATTTTCAGAAGTGTCAAATTGCTTCCTTTGTTTACATAACACGAACGGAAATAGCAGCATAACTAGCAATCTACAAAAAATTAAATTAGTGTAGTATCTTAATTTCTATTAGTATGCTGAATATTGTTATTTATAGTCTCAATAGTGTAATTGAAATTATACACGTTTAAAACATTTACGACGCTTGATAGATAAACATGATTTAACTAATTTTAAATATAATTTGAAATTACAAGAGATTTTATAGAAAAAGTTTCAGAAATGCCGGAAACTCTCTTAAAATTTTAATAAAATAGCATTTTAATCGATTCTAAAACCAACGCCATCTTTTGAACATTTAATAAACTAATTGTCGTTTTTCTGTTTATTTCATTAAATAAAGCGATTTTTTTTTCGCAGTTGTTTACTCGCAAATTCGAATGCGAATTAACGGAAAATGCCCAGAGCAACAACTTCGTCACCATCATGTCCATGTACTGATTTTTTCTTGGCAGAACTCACTGGTTTTACGCTACCAAACGGGGTCGTCTTACTATGCTAAATAGCACGCCTATTAACTCTCAGTTTTCTTTCTTTTTTTTCCCCCTCCGTTTTAATTTTTTTGCTAACTTTAGAATGCAACAAAGCGAGTTCTACATACCAATGTCAAGTGAAAACGTCATTCCATACGCGAGAGAGAGAAAGACACACACACACACACACACACACATACAGATATAAGAAAAATAAAAATAAATGCGGTACAGAGTAATACCGTGCAAAAAAAGAGGTTTATTGTCGAGTCGAAAGTCATTAATCATGTAGTATACGGGAGGTGAGACATGTAAATACGTGCAACATCCCAATACTGTCTTAAGAACAAGGTAGGATTACACATGTGAAACTGGGGATGTTGTTTTCTGTCTGAAGAAGGTGTTACAACATTTCTGTCTGCATTTATGAAATACTTACGCTGTTAATTGCTCTTTAAAAATATATGTAAAGATAAATATTATCCTGTGCTTGAGAAATTTGTTTACAAATTATTTTATTGCTAATTTCGATATCTTTTTAAGTTCTCGATGTTTAAGGTGAGTTTATATTGCAAATAATCTATGTATGAGTGTATAAGTGTTTCTTTAATGCGTCTTTTAACTCGAACAAGAAAACATCGCGATATTGCCAGCAATAAAATTCTCAATTATGCCGATTTAATGCAATTGTCCATGATTATAATCTAAAATTTTAATGACGTAAATCATTATGGACTCGTTTTCTTTCATATTACTGAGAAAACCTTATAAATAATAAAAAATTAATTAAAATTACTACGAATGAAGAGTGTACAAGTATTATCGGTTTTTTGAATAGATGGTAGCGAAATTATAATCAATTACAAAATTAAATTATTCGCAAATCATTCTATAAATTATTTTATAAAATTATTTTTAAATTAATTTTATTTTTAAGTTATAAATTAATGATGACATATTTATACAGAAACAACAGAAACTTTTTGCAATTACAATCGTGCAGTGCCATCTGGTGATATTTAACTAAATTATTATTTTTTAAATATTTAAATAATTTTAAAATATAAATTTTAAAAATTCGTTTATTTAGCATATTAAGTTTTATTATTATTATTATTTAATTTAATAGAAGAATCGCTTATTCTGTTTTCCAATTTTGTATGCGTTAGTTTAGCTTATGTTTAAAGATCAATATATGGTTTAAAAAAGCATCTATTATGTATTTATCATTAAAAAATATCCAAATTATATATGAAATCTTGAAAATTTCTGAGTTTTTGCAAGGCTAAAATTTATTTTGAGCTGATATTTTGCAAGCGATTTATATATACTTGTTATATTCCTACGATTTCATCAAACTTGTATCATAAAATACACAAAATAATAAAATTTGTTCAATAAAATGATCAATATATAAATATTTATTATGTAACATAATAAATTATTTAATTTTATTGAGTCAAACTTGTTTATTTTATAATTTGTGAGTAAATTTTCTTTATTATTCTATCTCACACCACTGCAATTCTAAATAATTCAAACTATAAGTAAGGTTCCTTTAGCACTAATTTCATAAAAAGAAACATTCAGTGTTAGTTTTTCTCATCAAATAATTTTTGGGCAGAATAAAAATTAGGCTAAAATACTAACGGTAGATATAGCAAATACTCTGTACCATAGATTAGTTTTAAAAAATATAAGAACAAAATATTCTTAATTAAAATAATTAACAAGCATTTTCACAAAATATTTCATTACTTTTGATTTTTGTTTATACAATATTTCTATATAGGATAAACTTATTTAACATGTAAATTCCTATACGCACTCAGGAGGGTTTCTAATGTAGTTATGGGACAGATGTCCCTGTTTGAAGACTGATCATCCTCAATGACTCACATCATCCTCTGCGTCAATTAATTTACCGGCCTCTTATCACCACCTTCTGGTATCTGAACCAACCTTTGGCAGGAAGTTGATTTTGGGCGTGAAATATCGCACGTGCCTGTGCTTCAAGGACGTCACACCGAAAACAACGGTTCCTTTGTTGAAACTTGCGCCGACCAGATGGAGTTGCTGATCTGGGAAGGTGTTATATAAACATGGAAACATGTGACGGTTTCAGTGGCAGACATTAAAATCAGACAAAATAAACGACATATGGGCGTTTGTTAAACAGATTTCCAACTTCCAAACAAATGACGCACACTCGGGCTTCCGTTAATCATTAGACACATGACATGGATTTCCTTATAATTCACGCTTTATGAAAGTTACAACTTCACTTTTCAAACCACTGTAAGGTAACAAATTTCGCACATTTTTCTTCTGCATCATTTTCTATCAGACAGCAATTTACGTACAAACATAAAAAAATTAAATTAATTTTAAATTTAGCCAGCGCAATATGAATTTAAAAATATGCAAAATTCTTAAAAATTTTTATTGTTTTTAGTATAAAAATTTTAGATTCGTTATAATAGTTGCATTTGCCATCCCTTTACTGAATTATTATTATTTATAGACAAGAAAATTAATAATAATTATTAATTTTAATTAAACAAATAAGAATTTCAAAGTTGAAAACTCTAAAAATCTCAAAGATTCTCTAGAACAAAAATTAATTATCATATATAACATTTATACATGTCAAAAATTTCTTGGATAAGTTTAATAATTATCAGTAAGATAACAAAAATGATATGACTAATTCAATTTTATTTTTCATCAAAAATATAGAATATATCCAGTTATCTGCAATAACAGATTAAAATATCTAAAATTAAAAAATATTTTAAACATGAAATCTTTATTATTATAATTATAGTTACATTTACAACTAGTTTTCTGAGCAGTTTGATTAAATATATATTAGTAGACGAAAAATTTATAAAATTACTACATGCATCCATAACTTTCAACTAAAGCAATGAAAATTTAAAAATTCAGATTGTAAATGTTATTATATAATATAAAGATTACTTTTTTATATATCGTTTAATAGTACAGCATATAGCATTTAGGGCCATCACAATTTTCTGAATAATTTTGCTAATTGTTATATATTATTATATTATATATAATTGCTAATTATATATTTTATAATAAAATATATCAGAAAGTTAATGAACAAAAATGCATATAAATGCCGACATTAACATAAAACTTATAGCATAAAATCCTTTCTGCCATAGGCCTACAGTTTCATTAACAGCTATATTTCTAGTTAGATTAACTAAATGTAAATTAGCAGAATCTAAAATATTTTCTATTTTCTAATTAAAGTAATGTAAATTGAAAAAATGAAACATTTCCTAAATTTTTTACTTTTAGTAGAAACGCTAAGTGTATATCATCATCATAATTTAGTTTCACAGCTTTCAAATATATGAATATGAAGAGTACTTTATGTAGAAATTGATGAAACAGCTATCATTAGTTAGTGTGATGAAGATTAAAAAAAACTTGAAATATCAAAATTTTCAAGTTCTTCCACTATAAAATTTTCGGTATTATAATTATGATTCCATATGCCATCGCTTTTCTGGACAGTATGAGAAAATATTTAGTAATAGGCCAGAAAATTGATACGCAACTACATTCATTTACGTGACCATTCTGCTGACACCCTCTTAATTCTTTCTCATTACGTGGGAGAAAGATTGATTTACGTCTTGTACAATTGTACTTGGTACTCTTTCCTGTTCTTGCACTCGACAAGAACACGAAAACAGTACCTCTTTGTATGTTAGCTGGTCAGAGATGACTAGAGAAAACCGAAGACGATACCCGCAATAAACAGAGGAAGAACTGAGCTGTCACGAAGACCTTCCGGTAAAGCAAGGGTCGTGATTAGACGATACGGATCAGAGTTTCTAACGAGGGAAAGTAATCGAATACGGGTAACGAGAAAAGCAAACATTAAATAGAGAACCTATCAGGTCAAAGGTGCAAGGCGAAAAGTCCGTGGGAATGCTCAATCCCCTTTTTACTGAAGAGGTTCTGTCTTTTATAATCTAACATCGACAAACGTTTAATAAATAATATGTAATAGATCGTGTAATATTCGTTAACGTGTTATCCAAACGCGAAATACATAATAAAATTACTTATTTATTTATTGGTTTAGAGAAATATGTGTAAATTTTAATGAAGTTTTATTAAAGTTTATAATCTCTTTAATATTACTTAAGCTTAACTTTCTTCTTTTAAAAGTTTATTAGAATTCTACATAATTTTTAATTAACACCAGAAATATTCAAAGAGAGCTAAATGCCATATATAAAATCTAAGTAACATACATCATGGTTTTTAAAAATTTGAAATGATTTGCAGATTTCTTTAGGACGTAAAAAATAGTTTAAATATTAAGAGATGATGATAATTTGATTTTTGATTACTGTAGTTGTTTATAATTTATATTAGCTATGTTGTTTTGTTGTCATATGCAAATATTTCATTCATTCAGAGTTAAAATATTTTACAATCTCTATCAGAGAGAGAGAGAGATTATCAGTGAATTTGTTTTTGACTATTAAGAAAAGAAAACATAATAACGACATAAAAACATACATTTATTTTCACATTCATTCAATAGCATCTTAATATTATCTTCGTGAAATGCACTCGGAAAAGAACCGGACAGTTTAAGCTAGAATGACGATTTGTCTATACAATAAACTTCTAAAGTAACAAACATTGTATATCTCTGCAATTTACACCACGTTTAATACAACAGCAGCACATATAGACAGACTTTTGGAATTACATTATGTAATTTTTATATCTGGTAAATGTTCCTGTAGGATTTTAACACACCTCTTTTGGTCCTCCGTTTAATGATAATGTTTTAACGATGTTCGTCATCTAGCCGATTCTAAGGAAGGACTGCTATTCGAAGAACAAGGTTTGGTGGCATTGGACAGCAAAGGATACCAATACGAGACTGGTGCTAAATTGGCTTCGTGTGGTGTCCATAAATCATGGACCGAGTAACAATAATTAGGTACTAATTGAGGGCAGAGTGTGGGTAAATAGGACTGGAATGGGATGGAATACAAAACACAGCTATCATCCGTCGAGGAGGGTGGTGATAAACGGGAAGATCTGTTTTCTCCGATGATACTATCGATACTGAATGATACGCTTCGTTTCTCTTTCGTTTCTTCTCTAGAAACAGGAGGTTTCTCTGTTTCATTAACCACCTGTTTCAGTTTTGTATAGTCCGCTCCTTTTTCTGAAACAGGTTGCGTTTCTATAGCGATTTCCGCTTTACTGTCATGCTTGTAAGGAGTCTTATTCCTCCTTTTTCTCCTTCGAAAGTTACCGTTTTCGAACATCTCTTCGCTATTCGGATCTAGTGTCCAGTAGTTACCTTTACCGGGCTTACCTTTCTCTCTTGGTACTTTAATAAAACAGTCGTTCAAGCTGAGATTGTGTCGGATAGAATTTTGCCAACCCTGCTTGTTATCGTGATAGTAAGGAAAACGATCCATTATAAACTTGTAGATGCCGTTCAGAGTGATTTTTTGATCTGGCACGCTCCTGATAGCCATAGCGATGAGTGCTATATAGGAATAAGGTGGTTTCTGAAGATGGTCAGCCCTCCTCTCTGTGGTCTGCTGTTGCCCGCTGCCCACGCTGACGTCATATTGCGATATATGGTCGGCACTCAACGAAACGGCAGTGGGTCGTACAACACTGCAAGGGTAGAGCAAGCGGTCTGTAAACAGTCCGTAATATCTTCCGATAGGCGACGTCATAGAAGCGATATTGTCCACTCTACTTGACCAATAAGTCCGAAGACTGCATGGAAAAATGAGACAAAGTTCCTACCTCTCTTATATACACACACACCGGTGTTGTCGAGACCGTGCAGCCAGCGATCTGGATGTATGCGAAAAGACCGCAAACCCGATAGGACGGTGACAGCCCCCGAAGGTGTGTTAGCAAGCTTATTTTGAGATTCAACAGCCACCGCAGGCAGAGTAAAACAAACCTAGTTCAATGTTTCCATTCAGTGGCCCGGACAGAACCTGGTGTTACAAAAACATTCACTCACACACCACTTTGATTAGATCTCTGGGAAGGGACGCAAACACTTGAAAACACCGCAGGCACAGGAAAACATCCACGGGACAGTTCAGCAGCAAAACAACCTCTCCTTCGATACCGTTGGATGATGTTGAATGTTATTATTACACTGGCGCACGCATACATAGTCGCTACTTAGTTAAGATGAGGCTTTTTTTTTTCTTTTTTCCTTTTTCTTCCATCGAGTATGGCTCCTCCTCTTGATTTTTCGAAAGAGGGCGGTCCGAGCCCACCCAGATCGGTGTGTATTTCTCTGCTTATTTTATGCGAGTATCATAGACCAGGCTTGAAGGACAAATATTTACTTCCCGCGTCTTGGGAAAAAGAAGGTTAGGATCTCACGTGATGACAATGCTCTGTGGGAAGAACTTCAACCCTGTACGTTCCAAAACTGTATTAACGTATCGAAACCTGTTTGATTTATAAATTAATTAATATTATTATTATTTCGAAATATGATTTAGACCTCCTAGCCGTGCTTATTTGTATAAGAAGTGAAAGCATAAATAAACATTTGGTTGGGAAGAGTGAGTGCAGACTCAATCTCGACTAAATAAACTTAGAAAAGGAGAGAGCGAAAATTAAAGCAATGTGTAAGAAATTTTTATTTACGACACTATAAATCAAGTGATTTCTTTAAAAAAATTTTTTTTTGGTGTTAATTTTACAGTTTTCTGTTGCTGGAATGTGTGCCGAACAAGATCCTCAGTAAAGTGAATCTCTAATATGTGTTGGATGGTGGTTGAAGCGTTATATTGACTTAGTAGATAGTAGGAAAATATTTATTTTTTCTAGCAGTTGGGCGAAAAGTATAATAGAAACCGACGTTTCCATAATTAGATAGAATATCCAATAAGTAAAATAATCAAACAAGTTTATATGTTTATATATATATATTCCAGTCTGTGAACAAACAGGCCATTAGCATTTTTAAGTTCTATACAGATTGGCTTTTGTAAAGTGAGAATGTTTTAAAAGGACCGCACTAAAGATTTTCGACAATTTAATTTCCTCTCGAAAATTTTCTTCCTCTTTTGTCTACAAAAATTACGTGTTCTTTTTTTTTCTTCTGAAGAATTTATAATCTCTTAATGCGCTCTAACTTTAATAGAAAGTACTGTAATTTTATGCGTATATTTTAATGTATTTTTTACTTCAAAAAAATGGTAAACTATACTGCAACGCAAATTCCCGTTTCATGATAAAAAAAATAAAAAAATGAAAGGAAAAAAGAGACATATTTTATAATGCAAACAGAAAAAACAAAATGTAACAGCGAGTTATCATACTCCAAAATTGCTCTTTATCCATCTTGCACTTCATCAGTTATGTCTAGATAGAGATAAAAATTAAACAACTAAAGATCATCAAAACCATAATAGGAAACGATTACATCACCTACTACACCTTGGTTATTTTAGCGGGTTGGAAAATAATTTCTATGACGGAGACGGGGATGAGAAATAACCTAAACATTGCACAGTGAAGAAAGTGGTATATCGACTAACACCCTCCCTACCCTCGATAGCCCTCGGGATTGTTATTCTTACGCTACAGACCAGTTAATTGAATGGGAAAGTAATGAAACCCATGTTTGGAGTTTATCCACCAACCTGCATTAGTTCCCATGCCCCGGGACACGCGAGGGAGTGTTTTTTCTTTCCTACCCCCTCTTGGCTGAGCTATTTTAGCGGTATGCCTAAGCGCCCTTGTTACAGCTGCTGGATTAATCGTGCTCTACTATTTTGCCGGATAATCTGCATAGATAAAAATCGCTCGATAATCAATCTGAACAACGTTAAAAAAACCATCGATTCTTATGCAAAAATCTACATATAATGCAAGAAACGAAACGAAAATAATGATATAAATATTAACCGTTCTTATTTATATATATTAAAAAATAAAAAATATCTATATTATATGAATTAATACACAAATTTAAAATTTATTAAAGTTTGAAAAACTATCAAAATTAAATTATTTTTTATTAAACGTTATTAACTTATCTAAATTACGTGTTTGCAAAATGAATTTACGTATTGCAAGCTGTGAAAATAAAATAAATTTTTATCTAATAAATTTTATCTAAATTAAAAAAATTTTATCTGAAGAGAAGAACCAATCAGAGATTTTCGTATCTATTATGGTTTAGAGAAAAATTTTCTCATTCTATAACTCCAAAAATGATTACAATTTTTTAAGCAACTTAACTAAAAATTCGTGCAAACTAAAGTTAAAACAAGTAAAAAGTGGAATATGAGATGATTATTGTTCAGGAACTTATAATACTATACTAGAAACTTAGGCTATTCATATTAGATGCCGGTAGTAGAATGGCAGAAAAACTAAACAAGTACGACCTCCCAAGTTCTGAATATTTACAAAATATATAAATGAACTAGCGTGTATGATATTTCTGTACACTATATATTTAATCCATATTATTTAAATAAGTAATCTTCAGACAATTTAATTATTATCATATCCAAAACTTCTTTTAAGCGGAATGATAATTATAAGGTAAATTCTAGCCATATGAACTAGAAAACATAGGCTTCTTTACTGTACTTCAATTCTTAAAATAAAAAATAAATAAACATGTTTCTGTGCTTAATATAAATGTTATTTATTCAGCACTGAAATTAATAAACTTGCTCAATTCACTATTTAGCAACTATGTAATCTAATTTTTTAAAATAAATTTCTTTCTATTAAATTTAACATAAGAAAATACAGTATTTATGTCTTAAAGTACAGTACAAAATTAAATAATTTTTATTAAGCATTTTTTATTCTTGTAATTAACATTTTACGCTTGTAATTTACATTTTACGCTTATAACTTACATTTTACGCATTTACAAGCGTAATATTCATCTTACAAGCATAAAGACACTTTAGTTTCTTGTAAAATATACTTTCACCGTTATTATTATTAAAACATTCGTATTTATTTACTCAACTGGGACATTTAGGTAACGAAACTAATACTATATAAATTACCGATAGTATATTTATATGTATAAAAACTTCTGACTATTAAAACAACAAAAAAAAAAGTTTGAAGAACTGCAATACGATCCTAGACATCATTGGGGTCGGGTGCTGACCCAAAACCCATTAATTCCAATGGTGTTTATTCAACATAGAGTTGCTCGCTTTCAACACTTCGGATCAGTTTTATCGAAATGCTTGAGAAAAACTTCCCTCGGTCTCCGAGGACGAATTACCACTCTTATACGGTCTGATTGATAAACAGTTATGACAAAGAAACCCTCGACCTTCCGCCAATCGGAAGCGAGGGGCCGAGTTTCGCAGTTTGAATATGTCTGTAACGATCGTTCTGATTGATTAATTTCCAAATTTGAATTTATACTTCGTGCACGAATTTTTTCTATCGTCTTCGAACTTCTAATGCTTTTTTATTAGTTAAAGTATAAGGTTTGACGCGCATAAAACATGCCTTTAAACGTTAAAATCTTTAAAGGCTGTGAATAAAATAATTAAATTTAATCAATTATTTAATTAAGGCAATGTAGTATGCTAAATAGAAATGTCAAAACACTTAACAATACGACATTACAACAACTTTTTTAGGATAAACAAACAAACATAAAAAAATCAGCAGAAACCATTTTACATAATTCATTTACTAGTATAATCTGCTATCATTATATGTATAATTATGTATAATTATTTAAAGTATAATTACATGGAATACTGTGGTATACAGAATTTTTTCTAGATTTTATTTTTTAATTTAAGAAAAATAATAATAATTAAGAATAAATTAAAATAATAATAAATTAAAAATAAATAATTAAATCTATTTAAAAACACCAGTGTAATTTTATAATTTAAAATTATCTTTCAATATAATTTAAGTATAAATTTTAATAACTAATTTATTAATTTAAACTTATTACTTAAAAAATTACATTAATTATAATTATTATATATTTTTTATTAGAAAACATTGATGGATTACTCTCTAAAGAAAAAAAAAATTAACGCTGTTTAGCAAGTTTAAAATTATTTTTAATTAGTATAAGATTATGAGATTTTTTAGATTAAAGTGGCAACAAGTAAGCTAACAGATATACAGTATATATAAATTTACTGATTTAGAAATACTAAGGAATTTATGAAAGTAATACTAAGTGATACTGATGCCATGAATACTGAAATTAAAACTAAGTAAAAGCTTGATGGAAGACGAAAGATAAACTCATCATTCAGCTAGTATATCGGTTCAAGCTCTTCAATCATATTGTCAGAAAGAAGACTTTCAAGAGAAATTGGAGGAATTAATGTTATTTTTACTTTATGGGAGTGATAAGTTATACTAACTTATTAAAGTGTGTATATATATATATATATTAAGAAGGTTTGTAAATGGATATATTTTAAAATTCTTCTATTTTTTTTTTTTTTTTTTTGTATTAGTTTTAATGCATTTTAATATACAGTACTTAAAAGGAATAAAATTATTAAGATTTTCAAGTTCTTTGTCAACAATAGCAATTGAATATATCAGAACAAAAATATTTTTTAATATTTTATCTCCGAAAATAAATGTTTATATTTAGTTAGGCGATCGAAAAAATGGAGCAAGAATTCATTCAATAAACTAGCAATATAGCAAAGTTCAATAATAAATTTTATTAATTGATTAAATGGTTTTTAAATTAATAATTTTTAATAGAAAATTATTAATTCTCTTATATTGTATGGTATAGCATATGAACATTATTAGTATTATAATTACAGAAATTAAATATATCAGTTCAGTTAATTTTAATTCAAACTGAAGGTTATTTTGACGAATCTAGATTATGTTTAACTACATATTCAGGAAAAGTGGCATGGATAATAATTATTAATTAAAATAAAACATCATTAACTACAGAAAATCTTATCATTTTTGAGAGATTTATGAAAACGACTTTGGCAGTCCAAAGGGATTAGACTAACTAACAGGAAACAGCCTAAGGAATAAATTGTGATGATAGAGTTGGTTATTTACTGGATCACTCTTTTTTGATAAATTGATAACGATATTGCTCCATGTTTCTGTTTAATTAATAAACTCTGAATATATTCTCAACAATTCAATTTTCCAATCTTCATATGAATTAAATCCCGGATAAAATAGATGATTTTTCACTAGTATCTTTAAAATCCTATAACTAACATAAGCAATTAAAATCATAATAAATTATGTAAAATTTTAATTTTAAACCTACTTTTATAGGGAATCAATAAGGTCCACTTCAGAATATTCATCGCACTTTATGTTTTGAGAATAATAATATGAATTCAATTAATACTAAAACAAGAAAGTTGAAAACAAGAAAAGGAGAACAAGCTGCAGATTAATTGTTAATCCAATTTGTAAATTGTTTGAAAAAAGAATGAAATTCCATAGTTAGACGACTGGTAATTATAATAATAGGAAAAATAAAATAAATAATTGAGTAAATGGTTTGAATTTAATTTTTTTTCGTTTTTGAGAGAATTAGCGATTTAGAATTTTGATTTCAAAATCCTCATACTTACATTAATAGAAAATTATAAAAAAAATAATCAGAATTTTCTTATTTAATTAAAAAAATTATTATTATTTAATCAATAATTCGAGTAAAAAAATCTGATAATTTTATGTTTGTTTATTTGAAATGATTAAAATAATGAATCCAGGATGAATCATATCAAATCGGTAAGCGAATTTTCAGATGATGATATAACTTTTTCATTAATATTTTTTACTTTCAACATAATTTTTATTAACAAATTAGAAATAATTAATATAAAATTAATTATATTAATCGTTAAAGTTTTAATTTAATTATATATAAAATTTCAAATGTAAAAATAAGCACATTTAATTTATAAAAATTGAATAGAAGTTTTCTGTTTCATGAAAATGATCGTGTTCCAAAGTGAACAACGTATGCTATCTCTTGTTTATTGTTGCTTTCCAATTTTAGTTCTTATACTAAGCCAACTATAGGCCGCATGATTGGTTTGATCATCAGTGAGGGATAGAATTCAAAACACTGGCTTTAAACTACTTGAAAAAAATTTAAACATCAAAGATCTGAAATTGAATACAAATCAGTATTAAACAACTCTATGATGAATGTATCAATAAACTGATTTACAATGCAATAGGTAGTTCATGCTAAGATTATTCTAGCATTTGAAAATTCACTGGTGTAACCATATGGAAAGTCTTCGACTTTTCATTCAAAGATTCAGGATCGAATCTAGATCATGTATCACTTGCCATCTGGATGTCCGAATTCAATTCTCGAGTTTGACACCATCAAGAAATTTTTCACGAGGGATCTGGGCCCAGATTCCACATCCTTCATCTGATGGCTGATTTCATAGCAAATATGACCATTATGTAATATTAATGGTCATATTTTCTATGGAAAATGATCAGTCTTTTAATAAATGTCAATTGGAAAGTGGGACTAAGCCATACTCCTTGAAAAATTTATTAGAGATACTGGTCAGACTCGTCAATCATCGTTCTCTATAATCTATCTGATTTTCCATTAATTTTTTTCTGTATGGCTTAGTGCCGCTTTTCAACTGACATTTACTAAGTGGCAGGTCATTTTGTCCACCAAAGAATGGTCATATATGCTATGGAATCAGCAATCAGATAAAGGATGGGAGGATGGTCCTGGATTCCTCCTGAAAAAATTCTTGATGATGTCAGACTTGAGAATTGAACTCGGACATCCAGATGGCAAGCGACACATTTAATTATTTAACTATGATCATCCGGCTGATATTCTTCATCAATTTGGCAACCTGTGATATAGATGAAATGGGCCTTGTAATTTAGTAATAAATGATCAATTGGAAAGTGATGAAAACTGAAAAATAGACCGGGAAAAGCCACTTCGGCTTTCCATACAAATGGGATTTCATCAAATTAATCACCTTTTGGAAAATTTTTTCGGAGGTTTCGGAATTCCGTCGACTTTGCCCTATACAATCAGACTAGTCCCTTTGCAGATGTGGACAGACAACACTTGGTTCTCAATAGATGGAAATTGACATAATCTATTTAGAAAGAAACTGAAAAGTTATTTTCAATAAAGCTAATTAATCAGTTTAGGTTTAGGTTAGATAGGTAAGCCGCTATATCGCACTTTATCTGGCGGCGGTCACTTGTAGAGTCCATCCCAGGTTGGCCAACACCTATGATGGAGTCAACCGAGTGGTTGAAGGATAGAGTTTAACAAGCGGGGCCCGGACCCCTTCTGAAAAACTGGAGATGTGGGACCCGGATTTGAATGCGGATCCTCCAGGCTGGTAAGCCACAGCTTTACCACGCGGCTATGGTAGTTGGTCGGATGGACATGATAAGGTATTCGCCATTTATCTGAAAGATTTAGAATTGGCTATAGTTCTCATATTTTTAGATTTTTTTCAGGAAATATCGAGCCCTTTTTTCCTACCAGAACAAATTTATCATTTGTATTAGTATCTCGACATGTATTTTGAGCTACTACTGTTACTTATTAAATTTTTTATTAGAAAATGGCCTAAGAACTGAAGGAAAACTTAAAATATGCCAAATAGTCATATATAAGTGAAGTAACTTTCCTCTTAAATAATTCAGAATCAAATTCCAGGTAATCGATTCTCGATTTTTAGAAAGCGCAAAACCGACTCGTTTATCTCGATTCTTCAGTGATACGGCTAATATCTTCGTATGTATAACTCATTCGCGATAGATCTTAACTGACGTCTGCTTCTTATCGCTAGTGTTGAACATGGTACATAAATAATCGAATTATCTTAACCTAATCTTGAAATCAGCTAAATAGTCGAGTGGAAGCATGCTGTGCTTCCGTACTGGAGAATACAGATTCATACCCCCTAGAGTTTTTCAAAGATAATCTGGATGTTTTACCACATCCACCACTTGATAGTTGATCCTACCAGGAGTGTGGACGGCCCTTGGTGGAGCTAGAATGCTTAATCACTTAATACCTCCATTTTTCATCTCGAAGGAGATGGAAGCCACACATGAAGAAAAATCTTAATCTGTCGAATGATTCTTGATAAAATGGTTGTTGTCAGAAATCGATCCAATGTCCCAGTTGGCCCAGTCAACAGGATGACCTCATAATAAAGCAATCGCTTATAACCTTGAAGAAACAATCGTCTAGATGGCCGCAGTGGAAGCACAATAGGATTTTTTTTGCAGTTTTATGGCCTCTTTCCAATCAGCAAGATTACTAAGGGGGGAGCCAGTTCCAACCACGACCTGCATCCATACCCGTGGGAGGGGACTAGATGGGGAAGGAAGGGGATCCCCGGGCAGAGCACTGAATCCCGAAAAAAATTTTTCAGGAGATGCCGTACCCGGGTTCCTGCGTGGCACGCCAACGCGTTACCATGTGGTTATCCGGCTGCCAGCACATGGGCTTTCACCATCCAGGTTCAATCACTACTACTGAGAAAGCTAGAGCGCTTCTCGATGACTTCACGAACTGAAGCGATCGCTTATTCTATCTATAATAGTGGCCCAGCTGACAACACAGATGAACTGTCTAAATTTTTTTCTAAAAGTGAATTTCTATATAATGCTTAAAAACAAATGAGATAATAAACAATAAACGAGAAATATCGCGAAAATTTGCATTGAATTGCTAATATATATAAATGAATTTATAATAACAAAAACTTAACATTAAAAACAACTGAAATGAACTACCAACGTTGTGATTTCAAATTACTTTTATTAAATGTATCATTCATATATTTTTATAAATATAATTTATTTTACATTTTCAAAAGTACGTAGTTTTTTATTTACAGGTTTTAGAGCACTGTCATTTTTGTTTTACAATAATTTTTTATAATATTTTTGAAAATGACAAAGTATTTTGATTATTATACGTGGCATATGATTTTTACATACTGGTAAATTTATGTTTTTTTAACAAAATATCCAATGTAATAAAATAAATTAGCCATCTCTGATTGGACAGCCAAAAATTGTTGTTCCCATTTACTGTTTCTTCGTTATAATGTAGGTGTGAATAATTACATTGATAACATCAATTGAAGGGTAAGTTAAGCCTCCCCTATTACAAGAATGAATTAATTTGAATGTAAGATCTGTTCTTAAAGGTTCATCAACAATAAGATGGTTTTTACAATGCTCACATTTTAATTTCTTAAGAACACCATGTACAGAACAACCAGCGAAATAAACAAGTAGCTCCATTTCATAATTAACGCCATCTATATCATAATCAGTGACATTGATTGAACAGAAATCATTCAATAATAGTGGCATATCAGGTTCTACAAAAGAGTCAGGCATTCATCTAAAATCATATCATCTTTTCTATGGGATAGCAAGGAAAGCTTTAAAGCAAAATTTGTTCGAATCTTTTTCTTGGCTTCGAAAATTTGTCGAATTGAAATATGATATTGACTACCACATAACCTGCAGTGTAAACTAAATCTGTATTCTAACTCATCAGTTTGAAATTTACCAGGTAGCAAATAAGAGAACCCTAATTCCGATGAACAATATTTACAAATTTCTAGCATTGCATTAGCAGTGAGAATCAAGGCAGATATAGTTTCTTTTGTCAATTTATCTGAATCTAACTTCATAGAATCCCATTTTTTAACCACTTCAAGAAAGTTTCCAAAAATACGTAATTGTTGGCATTTTCATTAAAAGTTAAATGATTGCAAAATGGGTCTAACAAACGCTTTCCCTTGTTAGATGTTTTAACATTCATTATTTTAAATCATTTTGTAAAAATGTCAATTAATGTAGCACAACCAATATGGTTTGACCAATTATTTTCCTTGTCAAGACTTGAAATGGTCTAAGATATTCGATCATTAAAAACTTGCAGTACTAATTTGACATTCTGTCGTTCTAAATTTGTTGGCCATAGACCTTTCCTTGACAAAGTACAACCATACTTCATCAACTTGTCACATTCAAAATAATACAATTTTTTTATAGTTCCAAATGAAACAATAAGTTTTTCATTAGAAGATAAATCAAAACTAGGAAAATAAGATGCTTGATCTCCATTATTTCGATTCAGCCAATTATTTCTGACTGATTTGATTAAATGCACAGAATTCACACACTAAAACAGAGGGCATATATCATCAAACGGATGAGAATAAACATAATTTTGCCACTGGATTATTGAAAACTGACATTGTTTTCCTGTTAATTGAATTATTGTCATTAATGACAGAAACTACTTTAAATCCAATTTTTTCAAGATGCAACAAAATTTTTTAAGGACTAAAACAATATATCAGCTGAGATTTTTTTAACAGGAAGAATATGAATTACATCTTTGTATTTTCTTGCTGTGCTTTGAATCATAAAAACGTGAGCGCTACTAACAAAGTCTTTGTTGTCATGTGCCATTCCTACTATTTCACCAGCTTTATAATCCATGTAAGGTTTGATGTGTATCTCATCAAGTAGTAATTCTATGTACCTTTCCTTAGGGTTCAAGTCGTTTTTGCATAAGTCAAGAAGTTTTTTTTTGCATATTTTACGCCCCTTTCCAATCAGGGAGATTACTAAGGGGCGGGGCCAGTTCCAACCACAGGCTGCACCCACACCCGTGGAAGGGGACCAGATGGTGAAGGACTGGGATCACCAGGCTGGGCCCAGCACCCCAAAAAAACTTTATCAGCAGTTACCGGACCTGGGTCCCCCTGCGTGGTATGCCGACCACGTTACCACTCGGCCATCCAGCCGCCAAATATAAATGTTTAAGAATAGTGATTATAATTTTTGTTGCGGTCAGTCAAGGAAACGTTATAAATAACTCATTTCAATGCGTTCTAAATAGTTTCTAACAATAAATGAATCTCCCACGATTTTAAAATTGCGGACAACCCCTTCACATGCTTGTGCACGTGTAGATGGACTTTTCCATCCACACATTTTTACCCAATCAGCGCTCATTTAGAGAGCATGAATACAAATTTCAGAGAAACGGTTTATTTACATCAGGGTTTTTCAATATTATTCATTTTAAGCTCAGTCAGTTTTAAACTATCCATCATCGGTAACACACGTATATTAGTTTCTTTCTGTGACTACCGGAAGTGACAAGTGCACTTTTTCGTCAATTCA
>WUQG02057058.1:0-10113 GCA_011317285.2 Androctonus mauritanicus | reverse complement strand
TCATACACAAACAACAATCGCCAGTATCATGCAGCGCCATCTTGAAAAAAAAAATTTTGACTTAGGTTTTTTGAACCTAAGTCAAAATTTGTTATAGAATCCATTAGTAAGCACGGCTCGAAGCAGACGGAATGTCGAGGACGGGAGAACAAGTAGGCCTAGCTGGAATCGAGATAAACAGAAATTACTTATCGCATTTTATCAGCCACACCTGAACACGTGAGAATCAGACGTGATATCCGGTGGTAGGTTATCTCAAGGTAGAAGATAAGTTCTCTTTGCACTGCAGACGGCGATATTCCCGGCGCTCTCTCCAGAGATGAGATGCCAGATTGTGCAGACGGCGGTGAGTTCGTAATCGGAAGAAACTATGGCTTGTCACGTCTCGGATTTCTCTCGATTTTCCTTACCAAAAAATATCCTCACTGGCTTTTTTTTCCCCTTAAATTCCGATTGAAGGACTTGTTAAGTAAACAAGATGACCAATCGATCTGGGTATGCACCGTCTCGATAATGCGTAGACGGATAATCGATGGTAAAGTGGACTCGATTTAATGGACTGTACAGTCTAGTAGGAGGTCAGTTAAAAATATGAGGTCTGAAAAGGAATTTCGATGAATTAATTTAAGAAAAGGTGGCTGCCATTTTATTTCTTTTTTATTTTTTCCCGAATGTTTCTATAAATCACGAAATTTTAAAGTTGTTAAGCCCTCTTTGCATAGATTATTTGCGAATATTAATAATAATATTTTTTTTTTCTAATTCTATTCAAATATATCCCGTTGGAAATTTTAATTAAAAATTTATTTTTATTGACGCATTAGATTAATTCTATTTATTTTATTATTATCCGGAAAATATCCCATTTTAATTTTAATTATTAATGATAATCTACTAAATATTTAAATACGTTGAAATATAATAATTTAAAACTATATTTCACCAATTTTAATAAAGTTTAAAGCACGAATCGTTGCGATTAATCGTTTTCTGCATCGCCATGTCGTATTCTATATTATGGATTTAATTTTTAATTTAGAACTTCACCTATTATTCTTAGTCATTTTGATTCACACATTTTCTATGTTAAAAATACCTGTTTAAATCGTCCGTAAATTTATCAAAAATAATTTTTTAATCACTTTTTTTGCCAGAAAAATTGATTCAGAATTTTGTTTTTCCATCTGCTAGATGAAATTTTTGATTTATATTTAAAAAAATATTTTATTAAATTAATTTATTTAAATCAGGGGTCAAAAGTGTATGAAATTTCATATTAGAAGTACTAATTATTAAGAAAATCTTAATAATATTTAATTTTTCTTTCTCGTAAGTCGGATATTGTTAAAGGTTTCTGAATAAGCTCCTTAGTCTATTGATCAAGTTCGTAGTATTGGTTTTTGTTCCTGTTTGATGTACTAACAAATTTATTTATATTAATATTTGTATTCTATATATTCTACGAAATTTATTATTTATAAATTTTTAGTTTTCTAAAATAAATAAGAATTTTAATTTTACAGAAAGTCGTTGGAGAAAAATAACGCAATATAAATTTCAATCGGCAGTAACTCAAAATTAACCGTATTTTATTTGCGTGAAAAATTGAGATTTAATATATACAAATATATATATATGTATGTATATGTTTAAATTTGAATAAAATTAAAAATTTAAATTAAATAGAGATTGTTAATCGATACGTAGTTATTGGGCTTCACTTTTAAATATTCAGTAGCACTCGAGACCTTTTTAAAGTTTCGCCAAGTAGCTACTCGCCAATTCGATAGAGAGAGAGAAAGAGAGATCGCGATATTTCTGCAGCGTTGCATCTCTCGTTTGTATCGCTACTTTCTTTTGCTTCTAATTCTTCTCCGCAAGATCCTTTGAGAAATTTTAAGTTGTTCCCGATTGGCGGAAACCATTAGTTCTGTCAAGAATCGTCATCTGGCGGAACGCGTCCTTTAACATGTCACGAATCGAACTGACGGTCAGAACATGACAGTGCACAACGTGACAAGCGAACGATCGCGCAGAACGAACTAGAAGACTTAATCGATGAGAAAGGAGAGTGAACAGCCTTGCAGGCACTTCCGGTAATGGAAATGGTGTTGGCGAAGGACGACTTTTTTTTTTTTTTTCCTACCGAATCTAGAAAGAAAAGGTAGTGAAGGTCTTTTGTCAGGATATATATTCAAAGTATGCGTGAATATTCCATCAAAATAGGATTGAAATTTCGAATGGAGGTATTGTATTGTTCGACTATATTGGGTTTCAAAATGTGAACAACCCTTGCATCTGAAACAAGAAGTGGAACAATGAGTATCGAATGTCTCAACTAATATAAATTATAGGCAATCAACTCGCTCGTTGAACCGTATTTTTCAGAAAAAAAGATGGAATAAAATATATCTAGATATATATTTTTCACACACGGTACGAATACGTCCCAGCGAAATTTTACCTATCTTCCCCTAGATTTTTATTTTGCGAAATTTTCCTTCAAACGAAAGAAATTAAGCAATTTTTTAAATTTTATTTTCGTACGAAAATATATCAGAAAATATTTCGATTTTGTACGTTTTATAAGAAAAATAAATTTTGCTTTAATTCTAACATTAAAAAAAAAAAAAAAATCCTTTTATGTTGATGAAAACACATATGAATGTTTTTTAGCAAAAACGTAAAATCGATTTTTATGCGAAATATGAAATTTTTAAATTTTATTGATCTTCACGAAACCGGTATGTTTGTTTCGCAAAATAAATGATAGAGGAATTCCTAAAAATAATTCTATTTCTTCAATATTCCTATACAGTTTATATATAGTATATATCATATATGTATATTATACGAAACCAGACCGACCAAATATGTAAATTTCGCGAAATTTATTTTCGTTTTACGTGAAAATTATTCATTTATATACATTAAAATAGGTAAATTTCATAAAAAATACTATAATCTCCTTCCAAGAGAAGAAAAAAATGGGATTAACTATTATAATTCATCCCCGTAAATTTCGCTAGATAAATTTTTATTGTAGTAGAATCTATATCGGGAAATGCGATAATAAAGAAATCTTTTACATCTGGACAAAATGTCCTATATTAAAAGAAACTAACTAATTTAAACCTTATTGGTACGAAATATTTTCGAAGAGCATAAAAATTTTACTTTGCTTCGAAAAGATTAATATTCATTTCACAAAATGCATAAATTAAAATAAAGCTATCCAATTTACGATATTGACTAATTTACTTATCTATTTAAACAAAGAATTTTCCAAACCGATGAAAATTTTACTCTGCACCAAATAAATTTGATATAATTCCGGCGAAATACATAAATTTCAATAAAATGTCAATTTCACCAAATAAAATAATTTAGCCACGTAAATAACTTTTTTTTTTTTTTTTAAATTTCGAATTGGATTAAGATTTTATTTTTTTGCCAAGTCAGATTAATTTTCGGTTGGCGAAATACGTAAAATTTAAAAATTTTTTAAAACAGATGAATATTTATGACAAGGAATGTAAATTAGCAAAAAAAAAAAAAAAACTTTGAAATAGATTAATATTTATTTGGCGAAATTTTGAAAAAATTTGTCAATTTTAAAAAAATAAAGTAATTTATGTTGTAATTATCAAAAGAAAAATTCTAGATGAATTAGAATTTTGCTCGTGAACTAGATTATTATTATTCACTTCATGAAATGCGTTAATTTCAATAATCATTGAAACAGTCTAATATTTTGAGAAATGTGCAAAAATTTCGATAAAACCCGAAAAAGATTACCGGCAATTAATTTTCATTGTTCAAAATGTGTAAATTTCAAGAAAATTTGAAACGGATTAATATTTGTTTCACGAAATGTGTAAATTTCAAGAAGACTGGAAATAGACGAATATTTGTCATGGAATATGTGTAAATTTCAAAATATAAATGGAAACAGATTAATATTCTTTTATTGTAAAATGTGTAAATTCCGAAAAGACTCGAAACAGATGAATATTTGTCATGAGAAACGTGTAAATTTCGAGAAAAATCAAAATAGATGAATATTTGTGGCGAGAAATGTGTAAATTACAAGGAAAATTGGAATAGATTAATATCCGTTTGGAGAAATGCGTAAATTTCGATGTAACGGGAAAAAATTATGTTTTAATCCGACTGCAGTAAAAAGAAAACGGAAAAAAATCCTGAGGGAAATAAGTAAATAAATAAAAGGCGTTTCGGTAATTGATCACAAATTGATTTAAAGATTCGCGAGAAAAAGAGATAATTAATCGTTTAAAATTCGCTTTATGTGAGTGGAATGTAAATCTATTGTCGAAGCCGAAATCATTTAATCGTTTGAACGAAATCGAAAACAAAAATTCGTCAGAGAGGTAGCAGAGCGTAACACCCGAGGCAAAACGTGGAAGGAGAAGAGGACGACGGGTGGCTAGAACTTCTGCCCCCCTATAGTCCGTTGACATGACAACCAGAGGGACAACTTTGCTTGATGTCAGCAGGCAGTTGCTAAAAGCTTAAGAGTCAGACGTGCGAACGTTGTAGGATGCTATTCGCGTATACGTGACGAAAACTTTTTTCTTGTCTAACTTCTCCTCGCCTTTTTAGTCAAGTGTAATCGAGGCGGTTAGCATGCGTAGAAATTGTTAGGCGTTGTTCCCATCGGGCGAGTGGACTGATCCCGTGTGTGATGCGGATGCAGAAGAATAACTCATCCCCTAAAGATGGGAAGCGTGGCCGATATCCTACTCATTAATGCAAAAATAGTATAGCGCCATTTTTAACAATAAAATTAAAAAATATATATATTCTTTCGCATTTTCTTCCGGCGATATTTTTTTTTTTTATTATTATTTGTAATATATACCCATCCGTGACGGGATGCGTTTATACGTCTACCATTTATAATTGATTTATGCAGTATCGGTTCTGTTTATTTTTGCGTTATAATATTTAGCCACGAATTTGATCGCCAATCAAAAATTTCGTTCTGAGTCTTTCGCATTTAAGACTATCATACAAAATAAAGGTAGATAAAATTATTTTTATCGAATATGTAAATTATATAAAATTTCTTTCACGAAATATATGCAGAAATTCGGTGCTGCGCTTAAAATTCATGCTTTTAAAAAATTTCACGAAATATTTATCCTTCCGTAAATAGGCTAAATCTGTAAGTGAAATTCGTGAATTTTTTTTTAAAAGATTTCTTTAAATTCGATTCGAATTTTCTGCTTTTTTTTTGCTGCACAAAATTTTTAACAAGCTGTAATGCATCAAGAATACAGATATTTTTTGGGAATCGTTTGTTAGTCCTAGGTCTTATAACCTCTCAGTTTCTATCGGGATAGTTCGGGATTTGTAAACGTTTACTGGGTAAATTCGATATAGGGCTGAAGAACCGTACAGTTAAACTTGTAGGCCTATAAGTGGAGAATTCAATGGACAAAAATAGCTGTCTCATGGAAAAATTTCACACACAGGTATTTTTTTGGTGGATTTCGTTTAAGACGTATATTCCCCCTTTTAACTCCCGACATTCCTTTAAAATTTATTATTTTTCTTTCGATTAAAATAACGTGGTTTTTCTTTGTTGTAGATTAATAACTCATTTAGATAATTTTTCGTTTTAAATGCGCTTATTTTTGTTTATTTTATTCCTAATTTTATTATTAATTCATTAATTTAATCTCAAATTTCAAATCATATTTTTCTATTTTTTTATTAGGAGACTACTAAACTTATTTTCGATTTTATTTTAAATATTTTAATTTTAGTTTCAAAATTAATATTTCTTCCAGCAGAAACGTTTCGATACAAATTTTCTTCTCGTATCCCAATTTGACTTAGAAGATATGAATTTCTTCTAAATTCATACTATGTGTGTGTACCGCATCTAATTTTAGGAATTTTGCACTGACAAAATTCATTCTGAAAGTCCGCATTGCATTTTTAATGCGAAAAATTTCATTCTTAGTGCTACCATTTTAAAAATTTTATCAAATTTCAAACTATAGAAATTTTCCTTTCGATGCATACTATACATATTTTATTCCAAAATTTCGTGATCGATACTGTTGAGAATTTTGAGAATACTAGAAAAAAATATTCTATTCCGTATTATCGTACAAGAACTAGCTCGCATTCCTTCGCGCGGACCATTTTTAACAAAGTGTATACCGTAGCAGAAACAGATTTTGGATATGATATTCGTGGAGAACTGATACTGTGACGAATTCGAATCCCCTCTTCTTCAATAGTTTGAATTGCAAATATTTTTGTTGTTGTTGTTGTTGATGCTCAATTCGAAGTTTTTAATATTTTTGTCGCCGATCACTTTCGACTCCTTTATACATTCTTACATAAATTTTCGATATTCAGAAAGGGGTTTGAAGATTTAGTAATGCATTCAGTTACGGGAGAAGCGTGTTTCCTTTACATTTTCACATTTAGTTGGATCGATAACGAGGTCTACAAAGCAAGAATTAGGAGAAAGCGTAGCATTTTATGTAATCTTTCCCACCAGATACGGCATATTCCCTATAGCCGGCGCAAGATCAATGTAAAAGGTTCATGACGTTATGCGTTACCGAGGCAACCACATCGGAAGCGCAAACCAGTGTCGTTCCCGTTCTGGAAAACAACCGCTACTCCTCCTCGTTTTGTTTTTTCTTTTTTTTCTCTTCTTCTTTTTTTTTATTCTTTACCTCTTCTTCTTCTTCTTCTTTAGTATCGTCTAAATTTCGGAGATCAACATCGAATTCTCGGTAATTCTTACCGTTTTCTCGGTAGCGTTGCTGTTTTATTGTCGACTGGCGTAATAGTCACGAAGTTTGTCGGTTTTTCTTTCTCTAATATCTTAAAACTTTAACTCTTTCTTTTTCTCCGGTTCTAAATATGAGGTCTAAATTTGTGTTACGACCACGCTCCTTCGCGCTATAAACGAATTAGCGCAAAAAAAGAAACACGGAGAAGAAAGTGCTAGGCATCAACCCATTCTTCACGAAAACGATTTATTCTTGTTACTGTTTCTCAAAAACTTTTTCCTGCTTATAGATGGTCTACATATACAACGGAATATATGATTTCTATAAGTAATATAAAGTAGATATATGTCGAATTATATTTAATAAGGTTTTCATTAATTCTAAACTCATGTCCACAACAATAGTTAACGTATATTATACAAATAAAATACTTCTTAAAAAATGATTTCCTGAATATAAATCAAAATTTAAACTGCTTACGAAAGAATGATTCTTTGAGATTAAGCTTATATATATATATTCTACATATAGATCTATATAAGCTAAAAGGTAAATATGCTTATGAACTATTAACTATAACTATAAACTATTAATTTAGATATAGTATATAGATATTTAGTTAATATTTTCCCTAAGATATAGTTTAGTATAGATATATATGAACTAAGCTTACAGGCCTGGATTTACAGCTCATGTTTCCCTAGGCACAAAATCTGCAGTACTCCTGCATAAAGCTGATCTTGGATTTGGGATGGTGGAACCCTGTGCGACTAAAATGTTTGCCCTTAGGCATGTGCTTCGACTTATGAGAAATTCGGTCGTGGTTTTACAAACTTATATGATTTTGATAAGTGCTCTAATGTAATATGAATTATTTGTAAACTTGGATAGTCTCGATATTGCTTTAAAAAGAATATAAAGTAGATAACTTATTTCCCAATGATTTTAAAATTAAAACGTGTGAACGAATTTTTTCTTACAAATATTCTATTTATGATTCAGTAAAACATAACGCAAATAGTATATTTAACATTGCAAGACGATCTTTATAATTTAATATTTTAAAATAAACTTCGCAAGCGTCCAGCGGAAGTCGTATCAATAGGGAAAGAGAAAACATTCCGAGTGGAAAAGAAAGAATGGGATCACACAAAACGAAGAAAGGACTTTCTCCGAGATAACCACTGAAGAATTTTGAAGGCGAGGGCTTAAAATGTTATTAAAGACTAGTGCTGAACCTATTTGTAAAGCATACGCGATCCGGCAACGATCGGTTTAATCAGAGGAGAGGCAAAAGCGGCGCAGAATATTTAGCACCATCTGTGCTTATCTTGTGTCACGTCAGTATTTGGTCTTGTCGTGGCAACAATTTTAACGATAACGAATCGCTTCTGTTGATCATTGTCGTCAGACAATCCCAGAGATCGTGCTTGAGCCGGAGGAACGGTCATTGCTCTAATAAAAAGTAAAATTGCAACTGCCCTTTAGGACATTCTATTTCTCTTTGATTCGAGTTCCTTTATTCACAATTTGTGAATATTTTCAGTAAATATTGTGTTTATTTTCTGGTTTCTTTTCAAGAAAGCCGAAAGAGAAATAGTGATCATTTCTTTCTCTCTCGTGAGCACAGCAGAGTCATTTTTTAACATGCAGATTGAGGCAGAATGGTAAGAACCCGCATAGAAATTTCCTGATAGCGAATAAAGAAAACTAGTTGTAGAGAAAGTAAATTATGGATAAACACCTATAATTGAGATTAGGCCGGGTTTAATCTAAGAAAGATCTCATATTCTATAGATAATATTCGGATAAGAATTCAGATTAAATTCGGATTTTATTTTACCAATGATATCAAACATCTGGAAGGAATAAATGATAATTAGACTTTTAACTATTGGGTTATATTATTCAGCTGCCCTCTTCTCAAAGATAGAAAACTCTATTAACTCTCATCTTGCAAGTTAACATTAGAAAATCGATCAAAGCACTCCATCATCATCAGTTTGACTGTGGTTTTCATCGTGGTCGCTCCTTCCCCGATATCTTTGTTTGTCAATAAGTTTCGTAAGATCCTCTAGGCAAAGTGCCCCCTTACTTTATCGAATGAAGAAACGACTTCCCTACCAAACTTCAACCTTTGATATCTACTCGGTTATCTCGCCACAAATTTTCTATCCTTGACCTTTCAGCTTCTCCTCTAACCATTGCGGTCGATGGTCATCTGATGGCAATTTCTCTACTACTAATAGGTCCTTGGCTTTTTTCCCCCTCCGTTTTTATTTTTGGGTTATGACGACGATCTTTCACTCATAGATAATCCCATCTACGAATTTTGTCGAGTTAGCGATTTATAAATTTTAATCTTTATCAGTCAATGTCATTTCTTCGTCTAGGTTTTGATCTAGGATTTGCAAAATTTCCAAAATGACAGTTTGACATTTATCATCGATTAAAGCGTTTTTTGGGTGGGGAGTAAAGTTGTTTTAATGAATTATCGGGATTACTTTATAAGATGCGAAAAATTATTTGATTTAATAAGATACGCGTATCACCGAATGCAAAGCGTTGAAGTAGATTATTGTTTTCAGATATAGATAGTCTTTACAAAAATATTGAACGATAGCCAAACGATAAATAAAAGATAATGTCGGAAGTGGAAAGCATTAATTAACTAATTTAATAAATTAAAAATCCTGATATCCGAGACGATATTTGGACTCAATAATTTGTGAAATTTTTTGGAAATTTTCCTATTTTTGGAACCGCAGTCGGTCGTAAACCCTGGCCTTGCATAGTTCTCTGCGTGGACTATCATTGCTATAAAGGAAACTATACAATGCTAGGGTTTACGATCGACTGCAGTTCCGACTGTAGTTTTTTATTTCTTTTTTTATGAAACGGAACAACGTTCCGGTTCACTTCAGCACTGGTCAAATTCGATATCTCACAAGTTAAAACCTTTCTCCGATATTACAAAGTGATGACGACCGTTTGCAAATTTTTCCGTTTTTTTAAAGGATAACCCCATCCGCTCTTAAATATTCAAAAGAATATGGGATAATATAAAGAAATATCTCAATTTAACGCATCTCAATCGATTCCTATCTTTATAGGTGTTACGTTCGTACTTGCGGTTATAAAAATGCCTAGAATTATATATAGTAATTCGCGAGTTTAAAACAGTAACTAGGTTATCCTTTTAGTACCTAAGCCGTGCCTATAGGCTATATAAAATAGGTCAACCGCCTCTTATAAATAAGCCTAGACAAGGAGGCACTATAAACGACCCATAAGTGAACTAGGCCGTTTAGCCTAATTGTAACGGAGGTTT
>WUQG02057047.1:0-10113 GCA_011317285.2 Androctonus mauritanicus | reverse complement strand
TAATATACAGCACAATATTCGATATCCGCCATTAAAAACAGTCTCATTGGATTATGATGGTCACGTGCAAGAATCACATGTCCATTATGATCCAATGAGACTGCTGAGTTACTAAGGTCACGAGCATAGTAATCTAATGATATCGGCCAGCTAACATGTCACGTGATCATTGTAACTCGATGAAGTTGATCAAATACCATTGATCTTCCATCTTGAAGATCGAATGAATCTATATATTTGAAAAATCCTTATAAAATATCACTTATCGAAATAAAAACTATCCTATCTTTTAAGTTGGATCAAACAATACACGTTTACAAAATTTCATTGAAATCGGTTGAGTGGTTTCGGAGATTAGCGAAAACGAACATCGTGGCACGGGATTTTTATATATATAGATATACAGAGTGAAGAAAAACTTCGTCATAAAATTTTGTGTACTGATAGGGAGCATATAAAACAAATCGAAAATGTCTAATGAACATATGGTCTAAATCGTGCGGTTTTCGAGTTAGGAGCCTTTAAATCTAGCCAATCGTGATCGAGTACACAAAGCGAATAACAAGGCGAGCGAAGCATCGCATTGCGTCGCTCTCCTTCTTATTCGCTACCTTATTGCAAAGTCTGCTGTCCGCAGCTTCCACGTGGCGTACCGGATTTCTCCATTTAGTTAGTCTGGATTGTAAAGATGCTAGCGCACCCAGATTCTAATTTAAAATTCTGAGTTTGAATTCGAGGCGGCGGAAACCATACACAATACTCCTGGGATTTTTGAAAGAACTCGCAACTCTTTCCTCCGTCGCTATCAACTCTGCCTTGTTATTAGAGGACGAAACTTTAAATTTCGTTTCTGTAATCTTTTTTTATAATTTACAAAAACTGTAATGAAAGGTTAATTGTGTTTCGAAAAATAATTCGAAAACTAGTACAATATTAACGTTTAATTGTCTTGTAAAATTTGTAATGAGCATTAAAGATTTCATCCATACTGGACATTTTCTTTTTTCAAAACATTTACTATAAAATGAAATGAGAACTCCCCTTGTAAGTGGCCATTTTTAAAAAGAAAATATGCGTGCGATTATTTTTTTCTTTTTTTTCTGCTTAATTAATTGATTCACTTTATTATTATTGTTTTTATTATTATTGTTGTTACCAAAGTAGTTCTTTTATTGCCGACGCTCTTGTCCTTATTGCAATTACAGGAAGTAAAACTCAATGAAAGTTATAAACTCACAGAGAAAGAGAGAGCGAGGGTAAAAACAAAAAAAGCATCGCGATAATTGCCATAACCGGAATTCGAACCATGACTTAAATTAGAAAACGGGTGCGCTAGCATCTTCACTATCCAAACAAACTGAATGGAAAAATGTGGTAGGCTACATGAAAGTTGCAGAGAGCAAACATTGTAGGCCTAATACGGTAGCGAGTAAGAAGGTCAGTGACGCAATGAGACGCTTCGTGACGTTTTGTGTACTTGATGATGACTGGCTAGCTTTAATGGCTCCTAACTCGAAAATTATGCGATTTAGACCATATGTTCATTAGACATTTTCGACTTGTTTTAATGCCCCTATCATTACACAAAATTTTTCGACGAAGTTTCCTTCATCCTGTATAATGTATGATATATATATATAATATATATTATGTATAATATGATTATAATAATAAGATTATATATGACGAATGTATTAATTAGATGCGTCATCTAATATATTTGACGAACAAGAATGGAAAAACTGTTTTATTAAACAAAGGCTCCTTGTCAAAATTAATCGTTTTGATCCGAGAGGTCCTAGGATTCAGGTAAAGCATTTATCTCTGATCTAATTTTTACTATTTATTCCATTATTAATTAAAATTTCTTATTTTATATATTTACTTTGCAGCTTTGAAATGATAAATTTTGCGGAATTAATGGAAAGTTCAGGGAAAACTTTCCCCCACATTATAAGTATTTCCTTAAGAGAGGATGTATGCTTATTGTTTTTTGAAGATATTTGTAAAAAAATAATAACTATATTATTTTAATAATTAACTAAAGTATTTATTTTTTAATTTAAGGAAATAGATATAGCTCTACCAGTACCAATGAACTTTCATCAGCTAGAAGTGATGGAATTTTCCAAATATGTTATGATAAATAACATACGATTTTCTATTGCGAAACCAAGGGAATTATCTAAAGTTTTTGCTATTTTTAAACCGTTTTCAATCAAAGTAAGTAAAACACGATACTTATAGCCTACGAGTAGGTATGCAATATAATAATATTGCATCCCTACTCCTAGGCTATAATAACTATACAAGTAACGATACTTTAATAATTTTGTACTTGATGTATTTATTTCGATAATTTCTGAATATCATTTTTCTGACATAAAAGTGTCTTTCTCAGTGCTGAGTAGGAGAAACCTCGGGAGCACAGTGCAACGAAAATATGTCATAATTTGAACGCTTATATTTTCGAAACTAATAATAGTGGATTAAGTAATTAGATAACATATAGATTTTCATGTATAACAAAATAAGTTTCAATCCTCCGCTCTTTAAGCCTTCGATAGAGTTGCAAATTAGAAAATTACCCTATATATCTTTATTTTTTTCGAAATGCCGCGAAAATCCAGGAAAAATCACTATAAGAACCAACAAAAGATGAAATGTGAAAGTCAGACGTTTCAAATGGATAACTCAGTAAAAACGTAAGGATTTGAGAGTAGAGGGTGTCGCCATATACGAGAAAGGAAACAGCACGATGGCGACGTCCAACATATTAATGAAATTGGTGGCGAATATGGTAGACGGTTTCTGCATACAAATACTGAGACAAATGCGCAGCTGAAGAGATAATTAGTTGTGGTTTGCGATAGCATGTTTCATAGCATTTTGGTTTCTCTTAATGCTTACTATCGCTCCTCTGAGTTTGTTGACACTTCAACAGAATACCTTGTAGATATTTTCAAAGAAAGTATCGGATGATATCGAATCGTCATGAAAATATATCGACTTCTGTCGAGAATCGACATTTTTCAAAATTGTTACATACTTACTTACTTATGACTAAACTATAAAATTTTTGTTATAAATATATAGACTATACTAATTGTTTAAATAAAAATTATAGTGCTTTTCATTCACTATAAATATACTTTTATGTTAACCTAATTTGTTTTAAATAATGATTGTGAGGATAATCACGTGCTAGAAATAGGGCATACAAACTTCTTGATTCCAGGAGAATTTCCTCCATATTTACAGTTTTTCTGAAGAGATATGGTTTAATTTGAATCCCTTCTGTGAACCTTATGGTAGAATCTATCAAAGTATTGGCCAGCATATAACAGAATCAACACGAATTTTGCAACAAATATATATGATTGATCCAAAAACGTTATTGTAACGGACTTCAAATAAAAAAATCTTACCTAATCTAAACTAATGCAATAGTCTGTTAGATTTGCTTCGTGTAGAGAAATATTTCGGCCAGTCTGGAGGACCGTGTTTGTTCTCGTGTCCAAACGCTTGAAAATTTATTTCATAGGGTTCCGCCCAGCCATCGATTCCCATTCTCTACACTCCAACTGACTTCTCTGCATGCGACTGACAGCCTTAGGTAGGATTGTTATAGTCTTATATAATCGTCACTGATTGAAAAGTAATATCACGTGTTGACAAAAAAAGAACTAATAGAATTTTACATAAGAACATACCACTGTAGATAAATATTCTTCATTGTCATTATGTAAACAAATATTTTTCATTGTTTATAATAGTATATATGCCAGCTATTACTATACGCAATTAGTAATAATTTGTATTATTAATTAGACTATATGTAGTAATGAGTGACTATTCAGTCATTATATAAGTAATGTGTATTCATAATGTTCATTTACTATCATATGGTAAATATGGAGTTACTTACTCCTGGTAATTTTAAAGCAAATCATGTCTTCCTTCGTCATACTATAGCCTATTGTGCAGTATTCAGTAGCAAGTTTCATCCTTCCGTCTTAGGAAAAATCTCGACTCGAAGTCCTCTCATTTATTCTTGGTATTAATTCTATGTATGAACCATATTATGCAAAAATTTAAACTAAGTATTCAACACAGAAGCAATAGTTGAATTTTCCCGTCGTCGGAATTAGATGCAACTCATATTTTCGTGTCTTATGGCTTAAATCAGAATAATGATATAGGCTAAGTTAGTTAGTTGGAACTAAGCCGCCATATCATAATGGGATAGTCTGTATCTGGCAGCAGCCACTTATAGAGCCCAACATGATAGGGTCGACCGGAAGGATGGGATTCAACGGATCGGATCCTGCCTCCAGGCTGGAAGTGTCGGATCCGAATTTGAACTCGGATCTTCAAGGGTGATAAGCCACAGCTTTACCACGCAGCCATTCGGCCAACAATAGTATAGGCAAATTATTCATTATATATTCTATCAATTTTCTCTCTATTAACACCATTGCGATCAATATTGTTACTTCAAAAAATCACTGAGAAATTTTTGAGATAAAAACTTACTTATTTGGAGTTTTTCCACTGCAAAATTGATCATATGATAAAAGCCATATTTATTTTTAGAAGGATTATAGAAAGAAGTGACAAATTGGTTTAAGTGAATACTTTTCGAAATAATAACAAACAAAACATAGTCCATTTTCCCTATTATTATATCTGATATCTATTATTATGTACTCTATAATTTTAAAGTATTTATCATATTTAGCTTAGATTATATTAATTTAACCAGAGTGCATATCACACTTCGGATATTCTATACTTAGTCATGTTTAGAGTCACCACATTCTTGCCAATATCCAGAGTAAAGATCTACTCGAAGGTTGATATATGGGAGTGAACGAGAATTGATGATATTTAGAATATAATTAAGTTAGAATACAATATTTAATATATATAAAAATTTACGTTTTTTTCAGATTTGGATAGTACTCTGCTTTACATTTCTTATACAAATGATTATATTTAAAATGATATTTTTTAAGAATTCAAAATTACATCAGAATAAGAATTTGAAAATTTATGATATTTCTTGGGCACTGTTTGGATCATTCACTAATAAAGGTAAAATAATTTTTATTTTAATAATAATTAATCTATTTACGGAGAATTTATTCAAAAAATATTTTCGAGATATACTCTACAAAAATATGAGTTAACGATTATTAATCATTTACAGAAATTTTACTAAAATAATTGTTTGATAAAGTTATATACCAAAATTCTTGAAAGTTAATATTCCACTACATACATCATAATAGAGTAATATATAATAATTTATATAACATACTGTTTATTGTTTTCAAAATTCTTCTATATCACAGTGGAATAAATCAAATTTAATATATCTTAAAGTTATTTTGTTAATTTGTTTATGATATTTGTAATTGCTATTTCACGGTAACTTTTTTAGATGATATATAATTTTTGTATTTTTCTTATAATCGGTTTACTTGAAGTTAATAGTTCATGATGATGCTATTAACGAACATGTCATTAGTTCTACAAGAAGATTATGCATTTGACTGTACCTCAAATAAAATTATTAAAATATCGTATGAATAATCAATGATCTATTAATTCCTAAAATTTGTCCTACAAAATTCCTTGATTTATTATAGTCTAAATTATAGATGTGATGCAATATGAAAACTTCGATCTACAAGAAAACATAGCAAAATTAAGTTAACAGCACTCAGCCAAGTTAACATTCCTTAGTAATATCCCTGATTGGAAAGAGCATAAAAATGCAAAAAAAAAAGTTAACAGCACAAAAACAAAGATTATCTGTTTTTAAATTCAAAGTTTCCATTTGTTTTAACCTCAGATGAAAATATATTAAAATAAGCCGAGAAAATTTAAATAAAATACAGTCAGCCTCTACTTATATGGTTTCGAGTTAGGCATTTTTGAATTTATGAAGTTTAAAAATTAATACCACTACGTATTAACTTTTTGAAAATTTATTTTTTCTTCAAAACTGTAAGGATGGCGAAAAAAAATTAATAAAATCAGCTGAAAAAGAAGAGCAATTCATTATTCGAAATAAGCGCCAATCTGTGGAATTAATTAATCACATAAGTAGAGAACTGTATGTCTTATTCTAATTAACACTTTTACTATATGATAAAAATTACACAATTAAACTGATATATGAAATTTTTCGAACAGACAAGAATGAATTATTACCAGTGTGAAGTTATCACCGCCATTTAAAATTTATAGGCCTAAATTTTTCTTCTGCATTTGTTTTCATGTCGTTTGCAGTTTTTGCGCTTTTAATAATTTCCAATCTCACTGTTTGATCCCGAGAGTCAAAAAAAAAATCAGAATCTTAACTTGGAATTTTCAAACTTTTTTTTAATATTTAGCATCTTTTATCATTTTTGATAATTTTGTTTTCAATCTGTCAGTTTAACTCCGCGATTAAAAACATTGTGTTTACTGTCTTATAAATTAATTAGTCATAAGACTATTTATAATAAAATTATCGAACTCTAAATACACTTAATACCAATCAAATTATTATTAATAATTTTATTTTGTAATAATGTTCAAATTTTATAATACAGATTATATATTATATATTATGAAGATTACTTAAACATGTTTCAATAATCTGATTATTTGCACTTTTATACTATTTCAAATTGAAAAAGAGGAAACAAATGTTAATTTCTCGATTTAATTTTTAAGATAAATTATAAGTATTACTAAAAAGATTTTTTTAAACCCAATAACACTCATTACATAATCAGTTTGATATCTTTTATATCTTCTATCCTTCACATAATGTCCAAAAATAGACTGAACGTAATTTATTGTAATAAAAATTTCATATATCAGTTTGTGTAATTGTTATCACGAGTAAAAGTGTTAACTAGTGTATATGAATAATGATTAAACTTTCATTTGCTTCAACGAGATATAATACGTATCTCGTTGAAAGAAATTTTAAATAATCTGAATCACATTTTATATATTAAATTAATAATCATACATTAAAGAATTCGAGTTCAGAATGATTTATTCATTCCCTTTTTATTTTCCGTTAAGTATTGCTTTCCCAATGAAAAATATGATGAGAAATAAGTTATTGAAAATATAACATAATAGAAATTGACACTGTAAAATGAAAATAAAACTTTTTAAATAAAGAAATTTCCTACATAAAATTTAGTGCTTATAGTGCTAAAATTTAGTGTGTAATATTGAAAGAAAAATTCTTATTTTTTTAACAAGTCGAATATGGAGAAATATAGTATTGTTAATAATGTATAATAATTTTAGTTTTTAAAAATCATTCGTACTGTTCATCTTAAATGTCAAAAAAGTTAAAAAGTTAAAATGCACTTTCATGAATGTTATAGAGACAATTTAAATTAATACGTTCAATTCTATCTTCTTCTTCTTCTTCTAACTGTTCATATGGATCGTTCAATTCTATCAAGCGATATACACATGATTTATGTAGTAGTATGTAAAAAAATGTTAAAAAATAAATTTTATACTCTATATTTTTATATAGGAAATGACATATTTTCTCCTATTTGGGATAGCTGCAAAGTCCTAGTTTTGGGATGGATTTTACCGTATTCATTCTAACAGCAAGTTACAGCGGAGCCTTGATGTCTTTTATAACATTTCCTGGATTGCAGTCAATTCCTGAAACATTTCAGGAATTGACAGATGGTATAAACAAAGGTCATTTTACTGCAGGATTGCCTTATCAGTCTTCAATTCTTCCATTTATTTTAGTATGTAAATTCAGTAAAAAAACTAAGTTAAATTTAATATTTAATTATAAAACTATTCCTGAAAACAAGTATTTGCTGCAATAATTTATTACTAAAAATTAATTATTTGCTTATATTTTATATTTAAATGTGATTAGCAATTTCTATATAATTTTAAACTAGGAAAAATAAATATTTTAAAAATCTATTTAAATATTTTTGAAATTTGAATATTGTTATTATTAAATTAAAACAATAAAATAGAAGTAATTTTATATCTTAAGATTATGCATAACTTTCTACAACGCTTTATACATTTTATAAAATTTTTGAAGTCGTTCAATTTTTAACATAATTGCTAAGGCTCATGAAGAAGTTGGAATCAGAATTTGCTTTAGGCCTCAGCAATTAAATCTATAATAATGGGCAAACTGTACAAGTTGAATCAAAAAAGTTGTGCCAAAATTTAGAGACTTGTAAAGGATAAAATTCTATGTAAAAAGTCTCTCTTGTTTTCGATTTGAGGCTCTGTCACATAAACCGTGAAAGTATTATGTCATCATTTCCGATTTAGTCAAAAAAATATTTTTAAAATATATTTATTTGCATTTTTAAAATCGTGTATAAATTTTAACTAATTAAAATTATCCCAAAAAGTTTTAGAGCGTCGAGAACAGATTATTTATTAAATTAGCCACCGATTATTTAAACGAAAGGCAATTGTTTTACAAATGCATCCTTCATTTTCGAACATTAAATTGCATGAATAAAATGTTATTTATGCATGATGGTGCATCAGCACATCTCAGTTACCTATCAGAAGTTTCTTAATGCAAAATTTCCAAATCGGGGATTGACAGAATAGAACCAATTGCACCCTCTCCTGACTTAAATCTGTGGGGATGTCCAAGGCTCAATTGTATGCTACTAATGCTGAAGTTCCGCAAGACCGCATTGTGAAAGATCTTGCACAAATTCGAAATATTCTTCACAATTTTAACAAAAAATGACAATAGCTCCAGAAAATAAACTATTCACATATACAATTTTTACAGTGATTTTAAAAATTTCTCGTATTTTTAATCTTTATGATTTATCTGGCATTATGTAATTAAATTTATGTTTATATTTATTATTAATTTAAAAGTGCTCTGAATAAGATTATTTCTTTCTTTTTCCTGTAGAAATCAACTAAAGGAGAAGGCTTGAAACTGAAAAATTTATATTATCAGAATAAACTCAATAACGAATGGATAGACCAAGAATTTATAACGCGATTTAATGCAGGAGATCATGCATATATATTATATGATAGACTAATGATTATATACTTTCATTCGAATGGATTAAAAAATTTTATCATGTCGAAAAATGCACTTTATTCTGTGCCTTTAACATTTGCATTCTCCAAAAAATTCCCGTTTAAAAAGGAATTTAATACGGTGTAAGATATTTTCATTTCTCTTTTTATAATTTAAAAAATTAATTAATTTTTTATGAACGGAATTACAATATGGTTTGATAATTTTTTCTGTAGTGTTAGAGATCTATTATATTACTGTCATTTGAAAATTAAGAATAAGCGTTAATGTTCTCTAGATAATTAATTTTTAGTCTTTGATAACTCCTTTTATATATTATACATAGTATATGTTAATATAATAAATAAAGAAAAAATTAAAAAATTCTTTTCAAATAATTATGTACAACATACATATTATTTATATGTTGATAATGATTGGTATTCAACAGAATAGAATATATTTAATTGGAATACATTCTTGTGGAGATTTACAAAATTCTAATAATGTTGATTAATCAAATTCTAAAGTATTTGAATACTTTTGAATTCCATTGATAGTCTGAGTCATTCATTTGTCTTGTTTCACTTTTGTTTATTGATAGTCTGAGTAGACTATCAATAAACAAAAGTGAAACAAAACAAATGAAATTAGAGAACTCAACAATATATTCCAATAAAAATTGACTGAAATCTATTCAATACTAATTTATATGCATTCATATTTATTTTAATAAAACGCACAACTAGAAGAATACTGTCACAACTCAAAAATTTGGAAATTTTAGTTAAGATGTCAGGAGCATGGCCAGTTATGCTATCTACAAGGTGGAACAGTGTCACAAGTCTAACTACAAAAATAGTTCATAGGGACAGGTATGTCACTGTTCCTTTAAAATAAATTAGCAGCTTTAGCCAGTAGAATAGTGTCACTTGTATCTTATTAGAACAAGAATCTCCATCTTACTTTATCTCAACTCGAAAAATTTGTAGTTGTGACAGTATTCTACTTCAAGTAAGAATTTTTTCATATTATAACATAAT
>WUQG02057036.1:0-10114 GCA_011317285.2 Androctonus mauritanicus | reverse complement strand
TGGGATATGGATAGTGTAAGGAGAACCTTGAATATGTGATTCAAGGTTCTCCTTACACTATCCATTCAAAATGTCTCCATCAAAGATGTGGAGATCTGTGCACCAATAGTATCAACATTTAGGCAGTGTTATTGAGAGAAAAAGCCTTATGGGAGGATCACTATTAATTGGTGCACAGATCTCCACATCTTTGATGGAGACATTTTGAATGGATAGTGTAAGGAGAACCTTGAATCATACATCTATTTGCAGATGCAGTAGATCTAGAATAAATATTGGTGGATATTAATACTTGTACACACAGACATTATCTTGTGGATCAATATCTCTATGAACTGAGATCAGATCAAATGGACTAGTGAGCCAGTTCTCCTGACCTAAATCTGATTGAATATGAAGAGATATTTTTGGAAGACAAATTGCTGTTCTCATTCTTCCTCCCAGAAGCTTTCTCCTTCAAGAGCTTCCTCAACATAAACAAAAAATAATTTTTGTTTATTCTGAGTTTTTGAAAAGCTCTTTTTTTAAGAAGATAATGATACTGGATATTTAACTCTAGCAAATTTATATCAAACTCTCTCTCTACCTCACTGGTGTTTGGAAACCAATCCTTTAAATTACTTCTATAAATAAAATTAAAGCATCAATTGAGCTCATGTCTGTATTTATGAAACATTGCAAAGTTTTTAATTCATCAAAAAGGCTGTGTATATTCACAAATTTTTGAAGATGAAAATACATTAATCAAAAAAATGCTACGCTTTCAATATCACATTCATTTGACTTTTACTGTCAGTTCAATTTAAATGTAAATCTGTTGCTTTGTATCCTAACAATCTTTTCTTCATTCTTCACAGAAAATATGACTAATCTCCAAAATATCTGACATTTGTTGTAATCCTTAAATTGATTTATAATATTTTTGAGATATTCAATAAATGAATGTAGAGTTTGATATCATTTTATACTTTTGCAATATAAAACTATGATTTATTATGAAACATGAAACAAACAAAATCAAGTTGGAGCCATGCTGTACAGTTTAAAATATTTTAAAAATAATTTTTTTTATAATTTATTAGCTCCAGATGACATCTTCTTGTCAGGCACCTTTGTGTGATACACAACTGCATGCAGCACTAAACAGCAGTTGAAAAATAACTATAAATTTTAATGAAATGTTTTCTGTTGCTATACAACCATCTTCAGCATTAATAACAATATCTGCATGCAGTTGCTCTGCATAAATATGATCTTAGGATAAGTAATTTGCAAATGGTACCAAGTAAGAAATGTTATGAATATGATATAGGAGGTTAAATGGGACAATGTGAGGTGATAAAGTCAGGTAATAATCTTAAGGAGGATACAATATAAGAAATATTGGAAACTGTAAATAAGGTGCAATACAGAAATATAATTAATGAAGTGAAGACATTTCTAAGCATGGCTTTATATTTTAAGAAAGAATTAGTAAACTGAGATTCTCTTGTTACCAACAACAAATCTTATAGTTAATGCAACATTAATTATTTTAAGAAATTATTATATATATACATATATATAAGATAATTTATGTTATATATATTTATTATATTTTAAAACAGCAATATTTATATGTGAAACAGGCAGCACACAAATATCTTGTTGATTTTGTTCTAAATTAGAAGAAACTTTGATTTAAGTTTGAATAATTCAAATGTCTCATAGCTAATACTTATATAGTAGCTCCTTAGTTTTCTATTATCTGAAGATTATTGAATTATACAACCAAAAACCTTACTAAGAAATAATTTTGTGATTTTTACTGCTATGTAGTGTTTTGTTTGGTATCTTGAAATTATATGAGTACATAAACAGTTAAATAAAGACTTCAAGAGCATTAAACCTTTGAATTGATCAACATATCTTTTAATAAATGTAACACATTTTTAGTTTTTTTATTTCCTGTTCTAATTAAAAAATATCCTCTTTTTATCAATAATTGATAATGGATTAATTCTTATATATCTAGCAGTAACAGTTTTTGAATTATATTAACATAGATATTAATATTCTCACACATTATCCTGACAATATAGAAAATGCTGCTATTTGCTTTCCTTCTAAATAACACTATTAATATTTTTATGTGAATAGTGTTTAATTATTATTTCACAATATTCAAAATAAAATTACAGGAATTTATTTAGAAATAATAAATATATTTTCAAATTAAATAAAATATAATACATTTTACCAATCATTGTAGCGTAAAATATAGAATAAATATATTAAATACCACCACAAACCAATTTTTGAAGCCACCACAAACATTGCGAAATGGGTGATAAATTAAAAATTTATTTTTTGAGTGTTTTATCTCTCAAATATTAGATAATGGAGCATTAAATCCATGAATTTATATAAGTATTTCACTATCTATTAGAATATGGTTTAGTAAATATATTAAAATTATATCATATCACAAATATGAAATAAAAGGCTGAATTTAATGTTATAACAAATTTTGGAACATTACATTCTGATATGCTAAGGAATAAAAAATTAATAATAGGAAAAATGAATATGTTCGTAATATTGTAACTTCCATATCAAATGATTACAACAATCCTAAAAAATCCACAAATATTTTTTTTACTTAAAAGTAATAAAAACCATGTAATAATATTTATAAAATATTTGAAAATATAAGAAAATAATAATTATACCAAATTATTGAGAATTTTTCAAATATATATATTTTTATAGTTATTAAAATCATCTTGTGATTAATGTTCAGTACAAATCATCCAGCTACTTCAAGATTAAAATGAAATTCTTAAAAATGTCAACTAAATTAGATATATATAATTGAATTTTAATGAATTTTGATACTGAGAAGGGAATGCTAAATCACTTTAGCTAACTCAAGCACACACACACTTATAAACTTAAAAAATTTCTGAAACTATATACAATATATGGAAAGTGTTTTATTAATTAGTATTACTTTTTTATATTATTTAAATAAAAACTTTAACATAACTTTAATTCATTCAGTGGATTTACTATGCAGCACTCAGAAAGAAGTGCTAGCATTTAATATCTAGAGAGAGCATGCTTTAATAATAAAATATCTCTATTAAATAATAAATAATATCAAATGAATGAAAATTAAAATTTAGGAGGAAGCAATTTAAATTTAGAAGAATGGCAATATAAAGTATGTAATTTTAAATTTCAGTTATTATTCACAAATTAAACTTAATTGTTTAATTTAAATTTGAACAATTTTTGTAAATTAAGTAATGAATTTATAAAAATAATTAAATTTTATTGTTTGCTATTTTTCTTCCTGTTTACAAATTTCAAAATTATACTAATATAGAAAAATTTAAATTCCTGAATTTTAATTTATAAAAAGTTAAAAGTACATTGAATCTTACCAAATCTTGAACTTGAGGTAATAGATTTCTTTCCTTCCGAGGTAGTGCTATTGCTACTTGCTGATGATAACGTTGGAGAAGGATGCCGTCTTCTTGTTTGAACAGCACTCATGCCTACAATATTATGAAAAAAAAAATATTTTGACTAAAACTTAAGATATTCTTCCATAAATCAGTATGTTTCAGATTTTAAAATTATTACAATTAGCATATTGATATAAGAAAAGTATACATACTAGTTGTTGCCATTGGTTCACACTCAAGTGACATTGCATGCAACTGATCTTCATTAGTTGTTATTTTTAGATTTGCCAAATATGCTTTCACTCTTCGAACCATTTGTGCCTTTAATATTTAAAAATATTTGAAAAAGAAACAACAGATTAAATAAATAACTTTGATTCTAAAAACCAAACAATAGTCATTTATATAAATAACAAAAAAAAAGACATTTAAAAATAAATACAAAACTATCAAATAATTTGTTTTTAATTATATGATTGTAAATTCAGTGAAACATTTTAAAAAGTTAAGGAAATAAATTGTATAAAAATGATAGGAAAATATTTGTTTTAGTGTTTGTTTTCCTTGTATTTTCTAGTTAAATCACTCTGTGCTTCATTAACACACACAGAAGTTAATCAGTGATCATCCTATTTAATTTAGATTAAAAAGTGAAATATGATCTGCAGAAAATTTTACAGACGACTTTAATTTCATTAAAATTATTTTACTTGGGAATAATTGTATTGATTTAGTCAAAGACAGTGAAAAAAGATGGACTTATTTATATAAATGTTATATAACATTGATTAATTTGCATTATGGTTCCATTATTAGAGCAATCGTTGATAAATGATGTATAAATCAATTAATGATGGTGTATAACTGTCAATATAGTATTTTATTCAGCAAGCGGGACTGGTGCTATGAATTCTGGCAGCCACAGAAGAGAATCAAAATGGTTTTTATTATCCTTAGCAATGTTTATATAATATACACATTACTTTCTGAACAATCCTATAATTAATGTTGAATTATCACATTTAACTGCAAAAAAATAACATTTAAAAAATAGATCATTGGGTCAAATTCAAATTCTTACCTACAGATAAAAATAAAAAAAACTCGCAATTTAACAAATGAAATATAACTGATTATTAGATGGTTATTTTGAAAAAAAATGCCTCTCGTGTGAGAAATAAACAATATAAAACATACATAAAAAAATTCATTAAGTTTGTGAAGAAAACAATTTTAAATAGCATTTTATTTATTGAAACATTTTTTAAACAATGCGACTGGAGTTATTGTCACAAGTATAATGTTTAACATTTATTTTCAAGAATTATATGGTAGATAAATTCCCGAGAATAAATGCTTAGCATTATTGCTGAGATTAAAAATATAAATATATTTATAATATAATAATATATATAAAAAATTAAATGATTATAGAAAAATTTAAATATACTTATTTAAATTTTTTCTAGAATTTAAAATATTTTGTAAAAAATTAAGGTTAAATTTAGTAAATCAGAATGATGTGTATATAAAATTTAAAAATCATAAAAGTAATATTAAGCATTTAATTTTGAATTTTTAGTACCTCTTCAAACATTTTTTTTGGATTTAGTTGCGTAGAACTCTTCTTCCTTCTTTTAACAGTGGCTGCATTTGTTGTTGTAGCAAAACTATTTAGTGAAGCCATTGCTGCTGAAGGAGCAGCACCTCCTAATTCCAACATATTAAATAAATCCTATAAATAAAAAAATATCACAGTTTTAAAAAAATAATATATAAATTTAATTTTGTTTGTGCTAATAAATGAATCTATAAAAAAAAGAAATAGTAAATTTCTATAAATTTTTCCTACCAAAAAGTTGAGAAATTATATAACAAACTTTCTTATAATAAATAATTTTTATCTGATAAATACTTCGTATTAACTGAACTGTAGTAGTATATAGTATTTAAAACAAGACAAATTTATAAAATATTTTAATTGTTTTTCCTATTCTATGAAATAATTCACAGAATAACATTTAATCATTAATTATAAAGAAAAGACATATTTCTGAAAGCCTTACTATAGCAAATGGAAGATACATAAAAATATTTAGTTGGCAAATTGTACAGAATGTATATAATCTTAGAAACCATCATAGTGTAGATGTGTATCAATTATAATTAAAAGACTTTTTGAATGAATAATACATTATTTTATTATTTAAATGAAATAAATTTATCAAAACATTCTAATTAAAGCTACTAAAAGATAGATCATTTCATATACAGATATCCCTTGGTTTTCAAATTTTCAATTTAATGAAGAGTATAAAATCTATATCACTTCTTTGTTTTGTGAAGAAAAATTTCTGCTTTTGCAAAAAATTATTTGATTATCAATCAATTATCCACTGTAATTTATTTAAACTGATGCTGTTCTTGCTTATTTTATTCTCTGATTGTATCATATATATCAAATTTATTCTGTGTACCATTATTTTAAAATTCAGAATTCACTTCCACTTTAAACAGAGGATCTGGTATCAAATCTGGCATTTGCTTTGTTTAAATAATATAAGTATTTGTTATATACTTACTGCATTTTTCAATGTTTTGCAATTATAAAACACTAATTTTATAAAATAATGATTACACATTATTTCAACAGTATAGATCTCTAATATATTATTTATATGTATATAAATTTAAACAGTGATATACGTTTTGTAGTTCTGTTGGAAGATATTTAAATCATTACATTGACTAGATTAAACAAGTAAATTATTTTGTGTTTATTAGTTTTGTTAAAATACTCCTACCATAATAAAATTTTTAATTAATGAAGTTTTAATAAATAGAATTGAAAATATCAATATTAACTTCCAGAAAATTGGATTTAATTTTTTCCAATAACTTAGCATAATGAAGAATTTTGAGAATTACATAAATTCCAGACAATATTTATGAAAATTAGAAAATTTTTAACTAACAAATAAAGCCACAATGATTGTTAGCTTTATTGCCTTATTAGAACTAATTAACATAAGCACTAACTTCAAACGCTATTAAAATGGAGTTTGAAGTTACGACTGCTATGTAGTGCTTATATTAATTAGTTATCATTACTGTAGTAGCAAAGCAGTAGAGATATCATTATGTCTTATTAGATACAAGTATGAAGATCACTGGCACTTAATAGCATTGAAATTAAAATAGCAAATAACAGGCTAAATAGATAATAACTATCAAACTATTGTATTATAGTATACATAATTATATTAATGCTTTTGAAATGCTTTAATATCAATAGGTAAAATAGCAGTGATTTTCTGATATCCAGAACAAATTAAGATTTTTTGCATTGGAATTAACGGGAAATGAGTTTCCAATTTACAAATTTTCATTTAAAAAGTTTTTATGATCCCAGTAACCTTTGTAAACTGAGGGATACCTATATACACAAATTACAGAAAGATATGAATAAACTCATATGTACATTCATTATGTATCATATGTTTGTATCATTTGTTATTATATTAATATAGTAATTTATTCTTTGTATTGCATGAAAAATGAATAAAAATCTGAGAATTATAATTCAAATTTCATAACATTTTCAAATCTTTGTATATATACAAACTTTAACCATATTTGATTTTAAGTGTTCTATAACATTTGTATCTGCTGTTGAACAGCTAATGATACTTAAATTTCGTTATTGTTTACAGCTAGTATTTATGAAATCAGATAATATATTTTTCTTATTATTTTCATAATATACTTACGTAAGGAGCTGAACACATATTCATTAACTGTCGGACTTCTTTTGCTATCATTCTTAACTTTTCAAAGTTTATCTGTATTAAATAAAATATAAATTTATTATAAGAATATAATTGATTCTCTTACTTTTTTAATGAACACATCTAGGTATATTTACAATTTTAACTTTCATAAATAAGTATAGGTAAAAGTCCAAAATACTAAGAATACAATAGGAATAGCATTGATCTAAAGATGATAATAAACTGAATAAACATTTTGAAAGAACTTATCTATCTGCCATAGGGAATGAGAAAAAATTTTGATATAAAAAATATTTACCTACATATAGTATCTGAACTGATGCATGCAGCAATCTTAAAAAAGTTGTTTTTAAATTCAATTATGCAATTTTTTTAATGCATCTTTTCTCACAATGGAATTATCAATTCATACTTTTAATCAGTCAATCAGTGGAGGAAAATTTTTAATTCTTTTATATTTATTTCTGAAACTGTAGCAGATAGAGATATAATTTGAATTTCAGAAATGAAGTGAATGAAATATATTACATTCACATTTTACTTTTGTGAGTGACAATTGCCATTTATGTATCTCTTGTTAAAAATGAATCCAGCTCTTGCATAGAACAGCCACACAGCATCATGCATTGATTCAAATACTATAGATAAGTACTTTTATTTCATCTTTCTTATTTTCACTATTTGCACCAGATAGAAGTATCTTTCATTTGGAAAATTTATTCTGTTTATGACAATTTTTGATTAATGCTATTCCTATTGCTCTATTATTCTAAATTTGTGCTTAGGCATATTCTAAAAATCTGGTCTTAGTTCAAAAAAAAAGTTCATATAAAAATAGGTCTACAGAGGCTTTTTTATCTGAATTACAGTCTCTGGTTTTCTCAAAAGGAAACAGGAAAATGTGACTCATAGTAAAGCTTTCTTTTTAAGAAGTCATACTGCAATGCATATTTTCATTTGATTTAATATAATTAATATTATATTAATATGTCAGTTTTATTTGAGAAAAGTATTTAACAGGATATCAATTATCAAATTTGAAGCATCAAATCCAATTAATAAAAAATCAGAGCGGTTAAAAATTGCAAAAATTGACAAAAAAAAAGGTGTCATTTTTTCTTATTCTTTGCAGATACTCTACAGGCTGCATTGTTCATCCAATATTGATGAAATTTGGAAAGTAGATATTTCTTAGATTACTTGAGGTTCTCTGAAATTTCAGTATAATTGAATCGAAATAAAGAGGGAAATGGGGATCTATTTTCCATTAATACCTATATATATTAAAATAAAGCACTGATAAATAAACATATATGGCACCGATCCTGATCAGTGCTGTATGTTTTTATTTTCACATCAGGAAGTAAAATATGACATCTATATATTGATTGCTTAACCATTTTTGACCAAAGTTGGAATACAGGCATATTCTAGATCAGTTAAAAATCTAAAAATTTTGGCCCGGTTGCATTAAAATTAAAAGATGAAGATGATGATTGTCTTCAGAAATATAGGTCGCATCATTCAAATGATTTTTAATAAATCTGGAATGTAAATGTTCCTGATGTTATTTGAGACTTTTTAAAAATGCTGCCCAATAGGGCTAAATTGAAGAGTAGGAAGTTCTTAAATCATGAACTCTTCTATAGGTAGCATCAATTGATTTTGATCAATTTTGATATGTTTATTATTTTACTAAAAGTTTTTTAAAAAATTTTGATTCAATCAAATTAAAAATAAAGAGGTATTTATTGATATATTAACATATTGTTGTTAGAAGGTCTATTAGAAAAATAGTTTTCATTTAAAAAAATAAATGATATTCAATCAAAAATATTTAATATTGTTGTTTTATTTTTGTTTTACATGTCAATGAATATAGTAACAAAACAATTGTATATTATTGTATAATTGAATATACAATTATATATACATAATTGTATATTATGAATACAACAATTGTATACAATTGTTAACAATAAATTTTTAACAAATATCCTAATTTATTAAATAGTGTACTTGGCATTATTATTTGATTGACTTTTATTAAATGAAAGAATTTTTAAATAAGCTATACAATTTTAAATTTAGTTCAATTGATGCCAAGTATATATTCTTTCAAGATTTCTTAAGCAATGAATTAAAAATACATACCAATCCATCGACAGTTGTATCATTTCCAAGATGTATAAAAGTTAAGTCTTTTTTAACAAGAGGATAAAATGGAATCTAGAAAAGATAATTTGTGAAAATTATAATTATTATTATGTAAAGAATAAGCAAATTATTTTTATTACAAAAATGCTGAGTTTTTCAAAAAATAAATTTGTTCATAAGATATCAATTTTTAGTAATAATTTTTTAGAATATGATGTTTATGATTCATTAAAAATGAAGCTAAGAACTTGGAAATAGATTCTAATTGACTATTGCAATGCCAAGTATAACCAAAATTGAACTGAAAATCAGGAAACTTTTTGTTATTACAATGAAAATGCTTAATTATTTAATTTTTATTTTTTTGTTAGTTTGCAAAATTTACAAAAATCAGAAAAGATTATGGTTAATCCTATATCAATTAGACTAATAATTTATGTATAGACCAGTGGTTCTCAAACTTTTTGAAGTCGGGGTGCATTTAAAATCCTACAAATAATTGTAAGCATGCTATATACAAATTTCTGAGAAGTATGTTATCATGTGACCAACAAAGTCTACATCAAAAAATGACGTCTATATCAATCATCTCTAATCACGTGACATTTCTCGCCTTTTCCCGGAAAAATGGCTGGCATCTTCCGCGTTGAGAAAGAATCCACTCGGTATTGTCGAAGTATGAATTGTAGACGAATAAAATCAAAACTGGCAACT